>LGRX02008633.1:0-41413 GCA_001247695.2 Cymbomonas tetramitiformis
GCAGCTTTTCGGGGGAGACGTTGCAACTGGCAAATGGTTCCCGGTCTGGTACTATTTGACATCGGCTCATCAGTTACAGATTAAGGCGGAGGTGTTGCAAATGAATCACATCTCCTACGCCAACGAGTACGCAACGAATTGGACGATGGCTACAGTGCGTCAGGACACTTGGGACCTCATTGTTAGAATCATGCATGCGCACGGCGCGGGTATTCTGAAGGGGCAGACTAAGACCCCCACCAAGGGGTCGAGTAAGAAACGCAAGAACTGGACTCCGGAGAGTGAGATCGTTGACATGACTACCGAGACGTCTGGGGCGGAGGAGGCGTTGAAGGATGTAGGTGCCGACCTCAAGAAGAAGAAGTCGGGTGGCAAGGCCAGGTCTAGGCGTGTTCCTCGAAGCGCCGGTAACACGTTGAGTGTCGGTCAGCCGGCACAGCCTTTGCAGCAGGCAATCGTGAAGGAGAGCGAGAAGAAGGAGTTGAACATGTCCTTTTTCCAGACGATGCTCGGGTTTCACTCGGACGTGGAGGTTGATTACTTGAATGGCGTTCTGAAGAAAATCCTGACCGCTGAGATCACCATCCAAGAGGCGATTGAAAACCTGAAGAGGTTCAAGGCCCAACGCAACGTTCAGGCCTGGATCGTGTCGCAATCTGGGGTGGAGAATTGGGATGCTTTTGAGAAGAAATACGGTGAGACTTGGGCTTGCCAGGAGGCCATCGAGCGATGCATCAAGGCGGTGAAACAAGGTAAAAGTGGGCGAGGGGGGAGTCAGCTCACGGTTCCCAAGGCCATCGTCCAATTCGTCGCAGACTGCAACACATGGCTTTCCCGGTGTCAGGCCGGAGAGGGAGACCTCTTCAAGTTGCCCGTCAACTACGTCTCCAATACAGTTAAGGTGTGCGTTCTTTCAACATAGATTCTTTGTTGTAATAGTCGTGCTCCTCATGTAGTTGCATGTTTTATTGCGCTAGCAATTTTGGGTCATTCAAATATTAACAAGCGGTTTGCGGTATAATAGGTGGCACTTCCCTCCCCCCTTGTGGAGGATGGTAAGGAGGCACAGGTTGAGAAAGAGTACGAGTGGAAGGAGGTTCAAACCGGCTACATGGTCTACAAAGACGAGTTGACGAAACTCGAGTCTGTCCCGAAGATGAATTACGTGGGGACGATACTGGACGTTATTTACAACTTCGATACGGAGGTGTCAGAGCACGCGTTATCCGAGCCCGACCTGATCAAGTTCATAGATGCCTTTGCGGCGCTCACCACCTCGCGGGACTGGACAATATTGATATTTTGTGGGTTTGCTCAGCAGACCGGGTTCCTGAAGATCCTGGAGAGCAAATGCAACGGTGGGGCCCAGCGCATATGGTGGCGCAAGGAGAACCAGGATGTAGGTGCCAACAAAGCCATCCGGTACAATGTCCTCGAAGCGGCTGTCATCGGGTTCCAAATGGCGGACCACGAGTCCGGGGAAAAATCCACTCGCAAACCATGGATGTGCGACTTCGACTTCTCGTCGAAGGATGCGGAGGCGGGCTCGAGGGCGAATGTGTTGGAGGGGTATTCTGTCGTCAAGCAACCCTATCGAGACGAGGGGAAAGTGGTATGCGCTCACCAGAAGCCCCAGCACCTGCTAATCGAGCTCATCAACTGCCACATGATGGGACCCGCACCTTTCGCCCAGTTAAACAACGATTCGTCACCCAACTGGATATTGGATGCGGGGTGTGGGGTCGCGACGGCCACAATGGCAGCTCTCCGGTGCGGCTTGAACGCTGTCGCGTTCGACTCCGACCAAGACATGGTGAATGCAGCCAGTCAGCGGCTTGGGAACATTACCGACGAGCCTGACGGCGATACGGAATGCATTTCACTCGAGGAAACGGCGAAGCTCAAAGAGGAAGCACGCATAGAGGAGGAAAACCTCAAAAAGGCGAAAGAAATCGCCGAGTGCGCTAAGGACATCAACGAGTTGGTTGGTGACGACGGTGAAGAACCCGCTGAAGATCCACCCGCTGAAACCGGCACGGATTCTGGGCAACCCGAGGCACGAGAAGGAGAGGAAGGAGAAGGCGGAGAAGAAGAGGGAGAAGGAGAGGCAGGAGAAGGCGCACCAGGAGACAGCGATACCCCCGCACCTGCCGGAGACGCACCAGCCGAGTAAATAGTGCACGCCGTGCCAAATGCCTGTCTTGAACCTGGAATGAACGCAGATACCGCGTAGATTGTGGTCGCAGTGCTAACAGCTAGCCCTGAACATTAATAAAACACATGTACAAAATGAAATTAGTCACCGCATCATATTTTGTATCGTGTTTACCACATTGAATGCTTGCATGTGCTTGTGAATGTATTATAAGCACTCATACGTACGTATCCGAGCAGATACCGCGTAGACTGTGGTCGCAGTGCTAACAGCTAGTCCCGAACATTAATAAAACACATGTACAAAATGAAATTAGTCACCGCATCATATTTTGTATCGTGTTTACCACATTGAATGCTTGCATGTGCTTGTGAATTTATTATAAGCACTCATACGTACGTATCTATTAGCCTCACCGGCACCCGCGTTTATACGTGCGTCTCGCGTCTCGTCGGAAAATACGTTATTTTCGTACGCCTTGGAATTATTTAGCTATCTATAATTAAATTGAAAAATGACATTCCATAATGTCGTTTTCATCGAATAGCGTGTTCCCCCTTGCTTTCCACGGTGTGTGGCTAAGGATTGAATCAAGAAAGTTGCCTCCTTGCTTGGAATGCCCATGGCCCGCCACAAGGAAGGATCCACACAAACTTTGGGCTGCCAACCCGATACCTTTGTGTAGTCGGGGACTTGCCCACACTCTCCTTGCCACGGTCACATTTCTGAAACACGAAAAAATGCCCGAAAGGGGTTATCTCACCGCTTACTTGAAGCGCGGTCAAGTGTTTCGAAAATACAGGGTCTCCACTAGAAAGCGTGATTATACACGGGAATTATACTTGTAGAGAAAATTTATTGAGAATTGTATAAATCCTAAGGTGACGATCTGACCCTGTATTTTTCCATCGTAATAACCCCCCAAGTCCCGGATGTATTGAATATCGGGACGCATGCATCATGCGTGAAGGAGTTCCGACGCCCTCGATATGTACGAAACGTGTTGTCGGCTCGCATTACTGGCTGTATGTTTCATGCGAGTCGCTGAGGTATCCTTATAATGTCATCAATTCATCTTCATACAATTCATGAACATAATATGGGTACACATAGGGCATTGGCGATGATATAATATCGCATATCGTAGAGTGTGGGTGAATCACGCTATAAACGAACACAGTTAGAAAAGAGCTGACGGCTGCGAGACGCTGCTTGTTTTATGGTAAATTTCGGGCGATAAAATGGATAAAGGGAATATATCATTGAAATTTAACGCAGGAATTTAGTGTTAAAGCGCGCTTTCACGATATGGGGGGGCGAAAGCCGGCATCGAGCGGACTAGCGACCAGTCCGCAACACGAAGCTGCGGAAATGAGCTTGGAGTTGCTCATCAGCACGGCTCAGACTGCGCTGAGAGCCCAACGGCTTGCACGAAAGCAAGGGGCACCCCTGCCTGAGTGCATCGGTGACGACGAGATCATCGCGCTCACGCCTCAGCAGAACCTGACATACTTGGCCCTGCACGCCACTCGTGCAGTGGCGACGGCAGCCACGGTTTGCTTTCCCGCATTTCAGCGGGCTAGCAAAACCGCGACGGGCTTGGCGACTGCATCGACTTTTCCGCCTCCTCCATCCGCGCAAGGCACCGCCCACACGCAGGGGCCCAGCGCCAGAACGCAACGACGCAGCTCGCAGAGGCATAAGGCGAGGGGAAGAGCTGAGGAGCGGAACCATCCGCCAGCAGCTACGGGTTTTTTCACGACCACCTCCCCTATGCCAGCCGTGGTGCCAGGCGGCAAATTCACGTTTGGTAAGGTCTCTGGACACCGCAAGTGCAGCCCACAGACTTCAGTCTGGCTGCGCCGCCATCTGGCAGCGGAGCAGTCAGCGACTTCAGCAGTTTCAGCGACGTCGTGCGGACATCGACAGCAGAGCAACCGCCCTCTCCTGGTGAGAAGCGCAGCGGAAAGCCGCCATCGGTGCCGCCAAGCCCGCCTTGAATCAGCAAAAACGAAGGGGAAGGCAGCAGAGCAGCCTGGTAGCTATGGCTGGCACGAATTTTACCAAAGGTAATACTAGGTATAGGTATTACCAGTATTTTACCAAGTATTACTTTGCCCCAAAAAGTCCTTACCCTAGTGCAGGGGGGTATTACCGCACGTTACCAAAAAGTTTTACCATTGGTAATACCGGGTATGGGTATTACCGGGTATTACCCCCGTATTACCATCGATTTTACCCATTTTACCATGGGGAAAAAAATCAATTCGACGGCTTCTCAGCCGTCACGCCAGGACGTTTTCCAACATCTCCATTCCGTGAGAGGGTGCGACGTGCTCGAAGTATAAACAGTTCACAACGCGAGTACATCCCTGCGTGGCAACACGAGAGATGTCCGCCATGGATTCACCCTTCTTAGGACACTCTGACCGTCCTCCATGCCAAAATACCAAAATTTACCATTGGTAATACCGGGTAAGGGTATTACCAATCCCGAAAATCGGGGCGGCTGTCTGTACTTTCTGAGAAGTAGTTTTTGTTCGTTTCGGTGGCGACGACATTCGAATTTGGTCTAGCCACCTTCATAGATCGATTGCGCATACACCAAAGCCTCTAGGAGCACATTTGTACGGCAGGTGACGGCACCCGAGAGTGCAGCATGTAACCAATCCCCAAAATCGGGGCGGCTGTCTGTACTTTCTGAAAAGTAGTTTTTGTTCGTTTCGGTGGCGACAACATTCGAATTTGGTCTAGCCACCTTCTTAGATCGATTGCGCATACATCAAAGCCTCTAGTAGCACACTTGTATGGCACCCAATAATAATGTGTGCGTGATGCCCCATGATCGTTTTAATTATTGCCAAAAATCCCAGAATAGTATTACCTCGGTAATACCACTCAAAGTATTACCGGTATTTTACCCGGTATTACCAAGGGCCAAAATCCTTTACCCGGTAAATTGCCAGCTATACTGGTAGCCCTGAGGACGAGGACATTGCCGACCTCGAGTACGAGGACCCTTGGCACGAGGCGGGCGGCTTAGACACTGACGTGCACGACTCGTACATTTAGGATCCAACGCCGATGCTTACTTCCCTAGTGCGTTGCACTGACCGCACTGCTTGGCCTTGCTTGTGTTAGTCAAGCGCCATCATAGATGGCCACTCGCGAGAGCTGAGCAAACGGCCGGACACCGCTTTTCGTCCCCCACACCACGACGCATCCGGGGGGTTTTCAGTGGCGACAGCGGCGTGGATTCTGGAAGTGGCAATAACAAACCACAATATTCTGTCAGAACATCCTAGAACCTGACTGTAATTGCTGCCCATTCACAAACAGTGGTAACCATAGGGCTGACAGTGATTACACGTCAGCTCATTGACCTGCCTGTATCTTTGGATAGGCGCCCTAGTTGAATCTCCGATTGGGAGCGTGTTCGTTGTTGTTCGTGCTCCAATAGTCGGGGGTTCTTGCATCCACCGTTTCTGCTAGGTGGGTGCTAAACTAGGTATCATCTTTGACCTGCCGGCGTAGGCCCTCATCCTGCAGCCTCCCGTTATGAGGAATGGCTGCAGACTAGATGCTGTTAGCATGGCATTGACCACCTAGCAGAACCCAAGGGCTAAACTCTCTAGTGCACTGGACTGGGGAATAACCGTTAGGACAGAGGGGCAGGCTTGACCGCTGTGCACCTAATAATATCACGTCTCCGGTAGGAGTATGTAACATTTTTCTTTTTCGCTATAAACTTGCCATGTTGCATGGTGTGAATGGTGATGCACACGTCGTATGTATGCATACCAAATGACATTTTATTGTTATTGTGTATATAGTGTATGCAACTTACATTGTAAATCATTCTAGGTTGCGACGAGGACTCCTCCTTTTGCCCGTCACCGTATCCGCCCGGTGAGAAGTTTGCGCTAGAATATGTACACCTAGAAATCTTCATAGGTACCGCCGTCATTTGTGTGATGCATGCAATACCCGTAGTGACCACGAGGAGCGGTTAAATATACCAGCCCAGCGATGTGCACGGTCCGTCATTCCGTACGTTCTACGCATCATTCGGCGGGGAGTTCATGTGGACGGTTCTCGACTTCAGCTAATCGTTTGCAATATATATGCGACACAGAATTTGTACAACAACATATCTGTTTGGATGTGTAGAGCGATAAGTGTAGTAACTCTAGGGAAGCTCGTCATAACATGTTCAAAGCTTGCCACATCTTTTGCTGATTTGTGGCGTGTCATACCCCCAAGTTGAGAAATTCCCGACATATTGAAGATATGAAGAATTGAACCCTTGGTGTTGGAGCATTGGCACATTATTCATCGATTGGTTTTTGAAAAGTTCGGTGATCAGCACGCCTTCAAACTGGGCCAATACCGCTTTGGCAATGAGTTAGTCGTGATTATTATTGCGACGCAAGTTTTCCCATTGCCTGCGAATACGCTCTGCATCCATGGGACAACCCGAAAAGCGCCAATAAATTGCAGTGCCGGACGCGTTAAGTGCTTCCTCTTTCCAAGCCCTACAATCACTTGTTGGAAAACATCACTGTCAACCAATTCGGCACGAAGCCACGAACGTTTCGCCTCTCTTGAAGCTTTTTTGCTGCTTGCTCCACGATAACCATTTCCCCACTCCTGTGAGCACTTCATCTTCTGACGAGCTCGCTGTCAGATTGTACTTGGTAAGCATGCCTTTGTAGGCAAAATCGCTCACCCAACGAGCGACTGGATCGCGCATCATCGTTGAGAAAAGCGCGCGGCTCGCCTCTAGCGCTTGAAGACATTTATATGGAAGCATATGCTATTCGCCCCATATACCCCGTCGGAATTTTTGATTCCCAGCGACACGTTGTAAAACGCCGCCTCCAGCTTTACGAATGTGCACATAATACAATTGGCCGCAATACGACTTCGCCCCCGCTCCTCATCCATCTCTCATTTTTCATTGGTCAGTTTTGACGCATACACGATACAGTTTGTAGTGTTCGTCAATCTGTGTTTGGCAACAACCAGTGTTTGACAATAAATTATTTGTTAATTTATTATTACTTACGTTTTTAACATACCAAAACATAGAGTATTTATATACATACGACAACGACGGCAACAATAATATATAGTATTATATTATTACTCCAATGAGGGAGCAATAGTGTATATAAATATCGATCGATCTCAATCTGGCATATAAAGACTAGTTGAGACGTGCATGAACGTTATCTTGATATATTTTTGGTCAATTTAGATTTTTATACGAAATGCATCCCTTCTTTCAAGTGGACGCGGGTCATTCCAGGCAGACCTGGCAGTGACTCGTTAATGCATGTGTAAACTCCGCGATGACTTAATTTTGGGTTTCATCTCAAATCGATTACCATTGGTCAGAATTAATGAGCTGAGTTAACTGCACGATGACACGACGTGAGCTATGACACGATGGGCTTGCTACAATGTGGTGAAGCCTATTATGACACTACGCCGTACGATGGCTTCTCTTTCCTAAACCAATAGGAGCACGAAAAAAAAGGCACCCCTTTCCTGAACGTTTGTTGATTTCTGACTATGCCTTTGAAATGTCATTTTTCTTTAATATACTCTCTACAGCGGGGTGACCTTACTAACTTATACCACGCAGTCGAACACCATTGCGATTGGTCGAAATGAATGAGCTGAGTTAACTACACGATGACACGATACGCTATGACACGATGGTTTACTACAGTGTGGTGAAGCCTATTATGACACTACGCCGTACGCTGGTTGCTCTTTCCTAAACCAATAGGAGCACGAAAAAAAATGCACCCCTTCGTTTCCTGAACGTTTGCTGATTCCGACTATGCCTTTTGACATGTCATTATATATACTCTCTAGTTTCTACAGCGGGGTGACCTTAATAACTTACACCACGCAGTCGATCACCATTGCGATTGGTCAAAATGAATGAGCTGAGTTAACTACACGATGGCACGATACGCTATGCCACGATGGTTTACTACAGTGTGGTGAAGCCTATTATGACACTACGCCGTACGCTGGCTGCTCTTTCCTAAACCAATAGGAGCACGAAAAAAAAATGCACCCCTTTCCTGAACGTTTGCTGATTTCTGACTATGCCTTTGAAATGTCATTTTTCTTTAATATACTCTCCACAACGGGGTGACCTTACTAACTTATACCACGCAGTTCTCTAACCCGTAAACCAATAGGAGAACGAATATCAATGCACGCCTTAAGTATGGAGAAAATCATTTTCCGATGCGATTTTCAAAGGGGGGGAATCTCCGATTTCATCTCCGATTTCATCTCCGATTTCCCCCCCAATAATGTATATAATTTCAAAGTTCAATATGTATTCATTCAGACATGGACCCATAAATATACCAACCGACGTGGGCTGAAATTCCGGACGAAACCACAGTGTTATGGGCATATCATAACGCTGCTCGCACGCATGCGCTCCCAGCCGACGCACTGCAACCAAAGTGCTACGCAGGCCACGCGCCGCAGGCCACACGACTGCAAGAATGGCTCCCCTAAAAATGTATATATATATGTGTGTGTGTTGTATACCATTACGGCACACCTCAACCGCCACTGCCATACGCTTCACAGACGATCGCATCGCTTGCAATAGACAAGTTGAGATACGGCAAGACTCGTTATACGGAGTATTACCAAAACTGACACACGCAGTTCCTGGAGCATACGTCTCATTGGGGGGGTACGGCAACCATCGGAGAGAGAGTCTTCGTTGGTCTAAGACTTATTATTATATCATACCATACCAAGCATCGAGGCGCCTACCGTAAAATGCAATGACCCGAACACACACATAATTTAAATCGGTATAAGAGAATGATGCATTATGCGCAATGTCAGGAGACCTCACATACACAACTTGTATGTCTACATGCTTCGTATTGGATATATCGTAACTATACGCATGACGTGAACGGAATCCCCTTCACGCAGGATATATGCGCCCCGATGTTAATCGGGGCCCGCTGCATAGTGCTGGGTGCACCATGTTCATATTTGAAATCCAGGCCATATCCTTGGCTCCGGCGCATATGTTAGATTACCAACACATTAACATAAAGAGCATGCGTATGATTTGTGTGCAAGCCAAACAGCGGAGTCCAAAGTTCCGGTCAGGACGTGCTATATATCGTGCACCTGCACACCCGACTACCGAGACGAGTCTGCATATTGTATACACGCTTGCGTTGGTATTGGTGACATATTTCAGTATTGATACAGTTTTCAGAGATGGTCAGAGGCCTATTGTATATTTCGCAAATATATACTGAAATCGAGTGCGCCTCGTCACCAATAATTTCACTATGCGTACGTGGCCATGCAAGTACAGTAAACACTCACCGCCGTTTCTGAAGCACGGACCCGACAGTCACCATCATCAAATACATACATTCACTTAGATAGCCTTGCATACTCCGAGCATTCGATTGCAGCTCAATCACTGGGTACCTAACGCTATTGGCAATCAGGAATATGACTACTGAGAGCACTGGATTCTCTACTATCCATGATATGGTGACTAGGACAACATCTGGTCATAGCACAGAAATAAAAATAGTTGCATAAACAGGCAGGATGGTGAGAGTAAAATATCAATACGTTCCATGCTGCTACTTTTTTCATTCAGTGAACCATGCCACATCTGTTGAGGCCTCATTACTCTAATGTTCACAATGAATAAACTGTGCCACATTATTTTTATGCTGACAGCACACATCGGTCTTCATGCAATTTCAATTTGAGTGTCCAATCAGTTCTGGTTCATCAGTTCATTTGCGATAGGCCATAGGTCGACTCGGCTTCTGGGCCCAAGAAAACATAAAATCGAACAGTTCCAGCAAGAACTTCCAATACATGGCTTGCTGGGAGAGTAAAGAGTGAGGTGCTGTCGTGGAGCCTTCTAGTGGATGGGATACCCATAGTATCTTGCCGAGGCCAGAGCACTGAAAAGAAAGTTTCCAGCTGAACAGGACCATCGGATTCGCGGCGAGCTTCATTTATTGTGGTTGAGGCACACGGCAAACGGGATATGGCTGTTTTCAAATAAGTTTGGCACGAGCACAAGCCAGTTCAGAAGCTAGCCCAGCGGAATGAGGAGCAGAGCGCCCCAAAGTTGCTCTTACCTGCACACGGGTGTCGCTCATCAATTATAGTCGAAAAACCGGGTACACCACAGCCATATATAGCAGATATGTATATATCTATATATACGCAGTTTGAGGTGCCGTGTGTCCTTCTCTTACTCTGACAGAAGCGAGCCAGAACAGGGACGTGGCCCGCCCACAAGGCCATATTTGCAGGGTCTGAATGTCTCACTGACTGAACCGACGACGCAACACCCGGTATGTGGTAGGTGTGTCCGTGTGGACACTGTCGTCCAACTCAGCTGGGTTAACACAAGGTGGGGGCCGCATGTGTCCCGCATGCCAGTCCTGTGCATGAACCTGCGTCCAGCAACCCATCCTAGAGAACTGTCTCTGGAATGCAGACGATCAATGCCAAGCATGAGCACCCATCCTAAGCCCTGGTCCGCAGCATGCAACTTTCCGGGACGCGCACAAGGGAGCCTGGAACCATCTTTGCAGCACAGCTCTCGAAGTTGCAGCAAGACGAGTTCAGTAGCGCCGTTTGAGAACATCTGTTGAATTATCCCGGCATCTAAGCGTGCTTCGCACCTGATGTAGGCGACTGAACCGCTCATAGGTTTCCTCGTCCAAGAGGTGCTGCACTTGCTCGGGTGATAGTGTCCCCGTGCTTTGATTCCCGCCGACGGCACAACCCACTGGGCAAGCCACGGGAATTCCAATATGCCCTGAAGCGCCGCAGAAGTGCCCGCTGTGAGGCATGCAGCATAGGGCCTCGCAAAGACAGGGCTCGCGTGTACGGCCCGTGGTGGCAAGAAAAAATTAAAAGGAGGGTTAAGCTTCAAGCATATGAAGACTGTCACACCTGCCAACGCATCCTGGAGAAGCCGCTTGGTACAGGTTCGACATAAACTATGGCCACACTTCATCATGGACACTCTACCGTTTCCCTTGCCTTCGGGAGCCTGTTCAGTTCCCATCGGTTTTGACCGGTTGTGAAAGAGCAGCAAGCGAGCAACTCAGGAGATTGAGGTTCTACAGTACGGAAAGACTCATTCGGTATCGTGGACTTATGATGTCCATCTCGCAATAACTAGTTCGACCTGCACCGTTAGATATCGGGAAAAACCATTTTGGAGGATAACCCACACACTCTGCCACACTCTGCGCAGTACCAGTTGAAAATCGTTCGCACGGGGAAGCAGGAGTGATTCGCGCGGGTCTCATAACACATAACACACTTGCTAGCTTCTTGTCGGTGATGATTCGACAAGAGGGCTCAGATACACTGCGGTCACGCACCTGAAGGCCTAAACACAGACGGCAGTGGAAGGTCCCATCGGAAGCCTTCCCATCGACCTGCAGTTCCCACTAGCTCCGTGAGAGCATTATTTCACTGTGACGGACAAGTGGCGCTAACTCAAGAGACTCGCGACTTATACTCACCTGATCCAGACTTGCATGAAGTATCCGGTACAACTCGGAATCCCGACCAGGAAGAGGTCCAGCCTGCGCGGCTCTCAAAGATGGATCGTCAGTTGGAGAAACATAGCAAAAGGAAGGCAAATATCATACCAAAATCTTAAAGTGAACGATTTTTACATAAAAGCCAGGCGCCTGCAACGTTGGGACGGCACAGGATCTGCGATTGACTAGGTTGCAAGAAAGGTCGAAGGACGTCCGAGAAAGGCGTACGGCGTTGAGAGAGTTCTTAGCGGGTTGCCTAAAACTAGTCGAGCATCAGGCATCAGGTCATTATAAAAGAAAATTTTGCCTGAGAGAGTTGACGTTGCAGCCAGTTGAACGTGCTGTGCGAAGACAGAGTGTCTTCAGTTTTCCTTCGGTCTTTCGCCATGTGCTCGAGCTTCGCAAGAACTGCTATGCACAGACCTTTGTAGTCGACCTCGCGTTCCGGGCCTAGAGCCAACTGATCCTGATCGGCCCCAGAAATCAAGAGCAAAGCAGAGTGAGAATATGTACACACAGTGCTCAAGGGTTGTCTTCTCAAAAGACAAATAGGTTTTCGCACAGCGAATATGGGAACCCAACGCGAGGATCGTGAAGCGGATATGGAAATAGGACTTTTGCCAAGACACGTCATATTTTGACACACACATCTTAAAAAAACATCAGAGATTAGCGACCGCAGATCCACATGCAATGTCCGGGCGGTTGCCCAAAGAGATTGGCCGCAGCTACGCACGTCGCGATCAAACAAGGATATTTGGGCATACCCCATCACGTCGCAGAATTGCCGCGGCCCCACTCCTCGGGGGATACGACCAGTCCTGCTTCCGCTGCTTCACCTCTTGCTCTAAACGTAAAAGTCCTGCATACCATAAGAAGACAAACGAGGTTTAAAAAGCAGTTGTATTTCCCGAACAGAGAGTTTTCTGCTCACAAAGCAAACAACCTTGAACGAAAACACTCTTCAAAATACGCGCAAACAGGAAAAACTAACAAATTACTAACAAGGAACCGGTTCGAGTACTCCAAATTCGTTTGAACCACACAATAAACGGGTTAAAATATAGCGTTGTGAAAGCACGTACCCGCGGATCGCCGGCCTTCGACTAGCTTCCTAACTCTAAGATTAAGGACCACCGCCTGGAGCGGAAGATAAAATAACAGAAGACGTCAGCACATCGCAGGACAACATCAAGATAAGGTCTGAAAAGTTATCAAAGAGCGAGCATCTCGGTCCTGGAAAAAACGAGGCAAGGTGCGCTCATGCCACGTATATTTGAGCAACGGCTACGACTGAGATAGAAAGGTTGTTGAGTTGTTCGAAAAGAATGAAGCAGGTGGGGAAGAGATATTTTTGCTTAAAAAAACGAGGAAGAGCTCACACTGCACCAAAGTTGTGGTGGAATGGGCAGGCCCACAAGAAACCAAGAAGACACGCTGTCGGGTACCTGCTGTTGCGCTGGGTGCAGTCTGTAGAACTCCGTGTATATAATTATTCCCAACAGAAACGCGATAACAAGAGAGTCGCGATGGTGTACTATTTGTGCGACTCCGACAAAGTACACCAACAAACTGGCAGTCACCAGCTGCCACAAAACACCAACGCCCGGTTACTTGACGAGTGCGACATCTGTGACATCGCGGCAGTATAAAAACACATACCATCAACGTCTGCATTCCGGGCACTTAAGTCTACTCCCAGGAGGCAATAGTGACAGCCCGATGTTCCAGCACCAAGGAGCATAGCACGAGCACTTTCCCATTTCAATTCGTTTCGTGATGCAGGAGGTAGCGAAGTGGGAGCAGTCCACGTAGATGTTGCAATTCTTGCGACTGCTTATCATGCGTTGGTTGCCGCAAAAAGGCAACGTCGCGCAGTTCGACAAGTTTAAGCTTGTTAATTCAAGTGCCTTCCTACCAGAGCGAGGATAACTCCATTTCTGATTAACCTTGTTCTTCGGACACTGCGTGCAGTTCTGAATAAAACAGCAAGAATTTGGTGAGTTGCAATAGCAGATAATCAGTCGGCAAAGCACCCTTCAGCTGTTGCAAAAGTAAAATAGATCCTCTTGTGACTTCCTCAAGGAGTGAATGCGTGCGTACCTTGGAGTGTTATGCTCATCTGGAATGTATGAAAAGTCTGAAACTACGGCTGGCGACTTAAGTTTGCCGTTGCGAAAACGAATTGGCATTCTGTGTAGCGAAAGTCTGACCGGGCTTTCTGTATTCTAGTCTTCTGGGAAAATCGTTAGGGTTCGGCCGAAGTCGCTACCGTCACACCGTTCGATCCAGGTTATTTGCGTTAATGAAACACGACAAACGTGCGAAGAGAAACGACAAAGCTAGTTTTCAAATTTTCTACTATCGCATAGCGAGACAAGGTAAACGCTAAAAGATGGTGAAGCACGTGAAAAGAATCTCCAAGAAATTGCCTCTGAAAAGCAACCTTGTAGAAAAGGCTAGACCGAGTATCGTGCGAGTGGCAGTCGAAAAGAAAAGGTTTAACAAAAGTATCAGAGACCCCTAGGCATCGTACGGATAAAGTTGATACGCTGCGATACTGGACGGCATGCAGCGCGTGCGGGGGGCGAAGCGCTGTTCATAGCCCAAGCTGCACTCAAGAAAGCATGCTGGGAGACTAGAAAAAATGTTCACCCTTCTCGGAATGAAGAATTTCGGCAAGGTATGCCGAGATTAATTCACAAAGCACCGGAGGTCACTGCGAGACAGCGAAACCGTTCCTTGCCAACGTAGGCCTCGTGTTTGCTGCTGGATAAACCCCAACTAAAAACACGCCTGGAAGTTGGAAAACTGTGAACGTCTACAACCGTGCTGTGTGATGACACACACGACATCGACAGTTTTCTGCTTTCTGTTGATCTGTTGCAACGTCTTTCTAGCTACAGTGACACACGACATCGACAGTGACACTGTAATGTAGAGTCTACTGTACTCTATAGTTTGGCTATCATTGGCTATCATTGACTAACTTTGGCTATCTGATTTGGAATTATGACAGCCCTGTCATCGGGGGGTCTTTGGGGGTGTCTAGGGGTCACAAAAATTAAATTTTGCCGATTTCATCGCCGGTGGGGGTCCCCTTCGTCGACCCCCCCAAATTTCAGTAGGTTTAGGGTTTAGGTTCTGGGTTTAGGGTTTAGGTTCGAGAAATTACGTGAGAATTACGTCAGAAATCGTAATTTAGTTCAAATGCGTAATAAAATAGGGTAATGGGTATGGGGTAATGGGCATTTCTAAAAAAAAATTTAAAATGCTATAAGTTTTTTTACAAAAATACTTTTCTTCCTTTGAAATACTTTTCTAAACAACCCATTACCCACTACCCCTTACTTTTTATATAAATAAATATATATATAAAGTTAAATAATTTTATGTTAATCTCTCATATTCCCCCATATTCCCTCATATTCCCTCATATCAAAATTTGCCGATTTAATCGACGATGGGGGGTCCCCTATGTTGACCCCCAAAAATTTCAGCAGGTTAAATCGCGGGAATAGCATCGTCTCGGTCATCTCGGTAAAAATGCGTATTTAAGAATAAACGAATAGGGTACCGGGTAGTAGGGTAACGGGCATTTTTAAAAACATTTTCTATTTCATAAAATTTATTCTACAAAAATACTTTTCTTCCTTTGAAATACTTTTTAAAACAACCCATTACCACGTACTCATTACCTTTTATTTAAATAAATAAATGTTAATTTATGTTATTCTCTCACATTCTCTCACATTCTTTCATATCCTCTCATATTCTCTCATATCCTTTTTTTAACTTTAAGACGACGACTTATATTAGTATATAACAAGCAATCGAATATGTCTACTCAAATCAATCTTTTCTTTTCGCTACCTATTGAAATTCAAAGCAAAATATATAATTACAAAATTTATTTTGAATTTAATGACTTAAATGATTATTATTTTGAACTCATAGAGGAATATAGAATACTTAATCCTAACAAATTGTTGATGTGGGACATAAGTCAATTTCTATTTTACAACATTTTTGAGCTATTTTTTGACGATTTACTTGAAAGAAATATTGATAGAGGGTTTGAGCTTATTGAAGAAATTGTAGAAGATAATATCTTGGAATTTTTTTGGGATGTGTATGAAGTGGATAGAGCGGATGAAGAAATTGAATTTGAAATACTTGAAAATGTATTATACAAAATCTCCGCAAAAGAGTATTTTAGTATGCGAGCAAATATTTTACGACTCTATAATGAAGAGGATGAAGAGGATACACGCTTTGCTAACAACTTTAGAGATTGTCCGAAAGACATATTTAAGCATTATATGTGTATAGAAATACTTGACAACTTACTTCCATTTATTTTAAACGGAGACATATATATGAACAAATATGAACAATGTAAATCGTCCATTAAATGCTTAAAAAGAATGACAAATTTTAACTTTAACTTTAAGACATACCATTCAATGAGCATAACTTGAAACAAATCAAGTATGGAATCCGAGCGAGACATTGAAAATAAATATGCAAAACAATTGTATGTTTGGCGAAGAGGCATTTTGGGCTTAAAAGGAGGTGTAAAACCACCAAACGAAGTAATAGAGTATTTAAATAAAGAAATTCCTGATTGGCAAGAATATGATTGTGGTTTTAAAAATGAAAAAAGAGTGTGTGCCAATCATTGTAGCAATGTCAATGTTGAAGTTAAATGTTGTGCAAAATGCAAAAAGATATATTATTGTTCGAGAGAGTGTCAAAAAATGGATTATAAAAGACACAAGTTAGAGTGTAACTAATTTGAAATTACACATTTGTTGCCAATTCCGATTCACTAATTAATTCTCTTTGGCATTTCCAACACGGGGTTTCGATATATTTGCAACGACTCATTCGTATGCCACCGAAGATTGCCGCAATTATCATTACTAACACATTTCCGAACGCTTGTAAATCGCAAGAATTATTGAAAATATCCATATATCTTATAAGCTAGATATGTTTTGAACGCTTCCTATACAAGGGTTTATAATACAATGCATTTTTCTTCAAGCTTTTAGCCCTCTTTTGCTTACCCTTACACGAGCACTTCATTTACTAGTATATTATCTTATAATAGATTATTTTTTCCTCGTATTCTATTTGAAATTTGTTTTTGTTTTCTCAAATAACTTCGTGACTCGAGGGAATATATTGTCTTCGCAATCGCTCGTGATTGTCCATCCGGCAACAAATCATATTGTGGTCGTATAGGTGCTTTTGTGTTGTTTATGCTAGGCAATTTTAGTTTAGATGGAGACCTATTGACAATTTTAGTAGTTTTCCCTTTTTGATACTCATTTGCGCACGAGCGAAGTTTCGCTATCCATTCCTTTCGGGTGCCCATTTTAATGTTATATAATATGTTATGCTATATATTAATAATACAAATCATATGCTACGTTCAACTTTAACTAAACGTAAAAACGCGGCTTTATGTAGGCAAATGGAAGCAAATGCTCTTGGAATAACACCTATAAGTCATGAAAAATTACTAAAACAAACACAAAAATTTGCACAAAAATCTGGCGGATATGCACCTTCGGTCCCGAATTTCGATGACGGAATACTAATCAACGGCAAACCGATTATAGATTACACCGAACCCAAGTTCAACCCGCTATTAGAAAACAATAAACATTTTGTGTTAAATAAGATTGACAATATGACGCCAATTGAGAGGCGAGCATTATTTGAAGAATTTAAAAGTAAAGCGGAAATCGAAAATTTAAAAGTCATTTCAAAAACAATAACTTCACCATCGGAAGGAATAAGTTGGCTCAATCGGCACAACTTGATGGACGAGTTTAAGTCATTTCTCCGAAATGAATCTGATGGTGCGACCTTTTATACACCCACCAAAACTCGACAAGCAAAGTCAACCACAGCCATTCCGACGATGAGAGATAAACGGGGCAACTCATTAAACGATGAACAGCAAATGAATAAATTGTATTCATTTGCATCTCGTCACACGGACCATTTAACACAAGGTCACATTCGTCTACGACACCCAATTGTCTCGGCATACGCTCTCCCCGAAACTTCGACATTTGCGGACGATCCCCAATTTACCGAGTTTCTAAAATCGGAAGCGATGTTAAATAGAGCGATGCCCGAGAGACGTTATCAAATGAAACCAATGAGTAGTGGCGCCGTTAACTATCCTTCGGTATCCACATTTACTCCTCCAAGCGGCGGTTATCCATCATCGTCCACAGGTCCTTCCGGAAATTCGTCGGTGTATACTTTTAAAACTCCCTAAATATATATATATATATTGAAAGTATATAATAATGACAAGTTGTTTTGAAAATCCCGACCAAAATAAATGCCAAAAACCATTTGGTGCTTTCAACTATAGAACATTAGACAACACATTTGTGTCTAAACCGAAAAGAACGGCAACAAATGATGAAGTTACAAATCAAAAACCCAAAACCCTCGTTATCAAAAACAAAGGCAAAAATGTTCTAACCAAGCCCGGAATCACTAATAAGCCAAAATATGACATAGATACCTTAAAGCCGACAACCTCGACAAGTTTGAGTAAAGTAGATAAAGCTCATAATCGATTTCTAAAAACAAAATACGGCAAATTGCTTGAAGAAATGACAAAAGAAACCTCGTTAGGTCAACGTATAATAGGCAAAAACACTATCACTAAAGATGACGAGAGGATGGCTCAGATGGCTAGAGCGAGTGAGCTTTCGTATGCATATGCATTTAAGAAGGAAAGCCCACAACGTTTTCAAAATGCAATGTTGGATTTGCCGAGTTACGACTTGGATAAAGACTTGTCGGATAGAAATGCAATTGTTTTAAAACACAAGTTAAGAGATGAAGTTATTATTGCACAACGAGGAAGTGATGTGTCGGGTTTAAAAGATGCCGATGTCTTAATCAGTGACCCACAACGTATCCCGTTAGCATACGAGGATTGGTTCGATGTGAATCTAAAAACTCTTATCGGAAAACAACGAGAAACGGGTAGATATAAGCAAGCTGAGAGTCGTTTAATAGATGTATTAAATGCATATCCAACTAGCAATGTGGCGTTAACGGGGCATAGCTTAGGCGGTGGTGTACAAAATTATCTAATGGAAAAATATGCATCTAAAGAATCTAGAATAAAAGAGGCTCATTTATTCAATCCCGCAATAAACCCATTTCAAAAACCTGTGGGTAACGTTCCAAATGATAGAATTCATAACATATACGGCGTCGAAGGTGACTTGGTATCAATGGGCGCAAGACGTTTAAAGCACAAGGATGCTACATATGATGTCAAATATGTCTTACCTAAACCAAGCACGGAAAGTGAAATAAGCGAACTACACGATATCAACCAATTCTATACTCCCAAAAAGATAGAATCGGAAAGGGTATCGCCATTAAGAGCTCGCCTCGGCTTGGCAAGAATCGCATCAAAATCCTTAGATGCGGGTCTTTATGGATTAGCGGTGTATGATGCCTACTATTCAGCCAAAGAAGATGAAGGTCCGCAAGATTATGCAAATCGTGTCTCGGAAGATTTGAATCCCGATATCTTAGCAAATATAGACCCAGATTTTAGGTATACATCGAAGAATGCGCCCGATGAGCTTCAAGGTTTTGCAAATTGGTTGTTTTACATTCCACGCAACAAAGACAAAAAGAGGCAACGAGCATTTGAGGATAGACATTGGCATTCAAATTATGATTACCAAAAGCAAGGAATTCGTAAAGATGAATCTGACGATAACGTAATTTATGTACACGGCGTCAAATTTGTGAATTCGTCAAAAACGCCAATACCTGCAAAAAATTCGCAACGGCAACAAACAAATATACCTCGAACACGACAAATGGAGCAAATTCCTAATATGGTTTGATGAATGCATATATTATATTCTCTATATATTATAATAATTATAGATGTCAGCCTTTTCGCTTGGAAGTACATCGATTGTTAGCGATGACCTCATTTGCAAAAACTTACAATGTACGACGTTTAATGGTGGTCCACCACCTTCGGGTGGCGGAGGAACTAGTTTGTGGATTCAGGGCGATGAAGAAGTAATTAATACAAATAATGGTGAAAATGGCGTGCTTATTGAAGGTTTTTTAACAGTAAGTAAGCTTTGCAACTTTCGAAGTAATATCATTTTACGAGCACTAAACTTTCCTTCTCCACCTACAATTTCTATTAGTACTGATTTAATAACAGATCCACAATCATATCTTTTGAAATATACAAATATTGCAAATCCTGATGCCGGTATAAAAGCCAATAATGATGTTATATTAGCTGTCGATGGTCGTTGGTTTTGTCAAAAAATTGCAGCGGAGAATGATTCTGATGACACCGATGATAATAGAAAATACGTAGCATCGAGTCTCAATCCTTTACGCACCAAGGGTAGTTGCACCATTGCAAAAAAACTGTATATAGGGCAAGGCTTGTTTGTAAATCCAGCTAGTATGCCGCTTGAAGCTGCCGCAGCCGTTGGACAGTTTTATATAGAAGAAGACACACCCGGTGGTGGTAATTGGATTGTGAAATACAAAAAGACTTAGCCCGATATAAAAAATCTTAAGTTTATAATATATAACAATGTCGACTTTCTCTTTAGGCGAAAATGCATTCATAAAGAATTTGAGCGTGGACACCTTAATGAAAGATGGAAAACCTATTGTAAGTGTAAGTGACCCATTAGTGGTAAATACGGTCGAATGTCAAACTATAGGCTCGATTGATAATCCGCTTCAAACGATGCACATCGGTAGCGATATTCGATACCAGAACGATATTAAGTGGATTGACACACAAGACCCAACACTCGAGCGTGAACAAATGTCTTTATTGACAGATGGCTCATTGAAAGTTCACACCTCGATAAAATTCAATGATTTTGTATTAAACAATCCAGTCTCCAAATCACGATTTTCAGCAGGACTTGATGACCTTGACAGTTCTTTCGAGATTAAGTCGTTAGACCCGGTCGAACAAACAAGAGTTAAAATCGGCGAAACAGGGTTGAATGAAATCTCTTGCCTCCAAACGGTTATTAATATTGAGCCGTTAGGCAGTGGGGTATTGATAAACGACGGTCCACTTGTGCTCAATACAGGTGATATTACATTAACTTCAGGCAAATATCGAGGGGATGGGTCATTGTTGACCAATCTACCTTCAGGTGCAAACCAGAATCTACAATCAGTAACTGACCAAGGAAGCAGTACCACAAATAGTATTAGTGCTTCTGCATTTGTGGGTGATGGGGCAGGATTAACAAATCTTCCAGTTCAACCTGATACATCTACTACACTTCAAGATGTGACCACTAGAGGGGCTACAACTAGTGTTGCCGATGTTTCATACACAGGTACAGGCACGATGATTATTAATCAAGAGAAACTTAGTGGAAATAATCTTAGAATTGAATCAGGTTCGGGCGGTTTGGGTAAAGTATCAATCGGAGAGCAAACTCAAGGATACACAAACGCCGACCATATGGGTGAACGTTCCATCGCTATTGGTCGTAATGCATTATCCATAAATAATACAACTTCCAATGATACGATTGCTATTGGTTCGGGAGCAGCTAACAATAATTGTGGTAGCTTTGCAGTTTGTATCGGCGACGACTGTGGTCAGAATAATTGTAAAGACGAAGCAATTAATATTGGAAAATATGCAGGAGAATTTTCAGCCGGCGAAAATTCTTTAAATATTGGTGCGTTAGCTGGACAAAACTCTACTCAAAGTGGAGTGAACACCGATAACACAATTGTTTTGAACGCAAGCGGAATTGAATTGAATGCCGGTGTGGCAAGTAGTTGTTATATTCGACCTATTAGGGCTAGTCCAGATGTGGGTTCAGAAAGTTTGCAATTGTATTATGATTCAGCATCAAATGAAGTTAGAAGTGGCGCAGTACTTCAAGGCTCCATAGGTACGCTCGCACAAGTGGTCGCAAACGGGGACACCGCTTCAAACATAAATCTTAGTGGGGACCTAGATGCAGCGGGTATCATTCTATCCAATTCATTAAATTACGCTTATCCAAGTTCAACCAACTCACTCACACTAACGGGTGTTCCTTTGACACTTATCACGAAAGCATATGCGCATACGACTCTTCCAGCAAATCCGTTGAGATTTACGGGCGATGTATTTACATTTGTTAATAACACCGCCGATACGATTACAGCTTCGACTATTGTTATGTTCGATGATGATGGAATAAACACCGTGAATGGAGTTCAACCATTCAATAACTCGTATACTCAAAGTAATCAAAACTGCACCCCCATCGGTGTCTGTATTCAAGACAGTGCCGCAAGCCAATCGTGTTTCGTATTGATAGGTCGTGGGTTTACTACTTGCAGAAATGCAACTGCTGCGGACAACACCTACGTTAAAGGGCAACGTGTTAAATGCATAGTAAATGGTGAGATTATTAGCGCTCAGATTAATGCGGGAGATTCGATTATTGGTACAGCAATGGAATCAAAAGTTGCAGGAGCGGGTGAAGGTGTATTAATTTGGGTAAGACCAGATTTCAATTATTTTGTTTGAATTCTATCAAGTAGCGGGTAGCTAGTAATGGGCATTTTTAAAAACATTTTCTATTTCATAAAATTTATTCTACAAAAATACTTTTCTTCTTTTGAAATACTTTTTAAAACAACCCATTACCACGTACCCAATACCTTTTATGTATATTATATGTATATATATTTATGTTTAACAATTGTATATTAAGCATCCGATTCGTCATCATCGGAGTGTCTTTGAGGTTTGCGCATTCCAACACGTACACGTTTAGTCCTACCATTAATTTTTCGTTGAGCGGGATATATATGATGTTTTGTTAAAAGCTTGCCAAATTCGGTTGCGGTCATTAAATTTCCATCTTTTATAAACCAATCGTGTACGTTTTCAATAATAACATACCAATCACCAACTTTTTTCCAATCAAATCTATATATTCCTTCTTTTGTCATTACACCTTTGAAGTCTTTTAGAATGTCTTTACTCTTGTAAATCTCATAATTAGCCTCAATCCATTCAAATCCACCTCTATTAGAACCCGTTCTTTCCGCTACTTCAGATTTGACAAATTCAGGTTTGGGAGTTCGACCATTGATAATACTTTTTCGATAATAGTCGCACAATATACTAATAAATGCATCCGCTACATTTACTTGGTTTACGAAATTATCAATGCTATCATCTCTCACAAAGTAAGCATCGTTTGGTTCCATAATGCTATCGCTAGATGTTCTATCACATTGAACATAATTTGCTCTATCCGTGTATGCTCTATCGACTCCTTCAACCTCGGGTGTATCGTTGGATAGACAAAGCATATATGCTTGTATTTTGACATTTGTGGCGTTTTGATACAACTCTCGCATCGGTAATGTTTCGTTTCCGCCACTGCAAAACTTTTTCAAGATGGTTGCGGACAACTTTTCAATTCTCATTTTGTGTTCGCCAAAATTATTTTTTGTCGCTTCAACACCTATGTCACATTCATTACTTATTGCAAAACGTCTATGCCACAGCTCAACCGCCCAAGTCCATTTTCGTTCATTTTCCATATCGGATTTGTACTTTTTGGCTTTTAAATTTTCTCCATCAAATTCATATTGGAATTCTTCAAATGCACGTTTTAACAATGAAGTCAATTTCCCTTTTCCGCAAGCCGTGTCACCTATCAAAAACATAAATTGTCTATCACATATTTCACCCGCCATCCCCCTTGCTAATTGCTCAAGCACATAATCTCGTTTTTCAATGTTGGTAATTGGGTTATCAAACAATCTCCTAATCACCTCAGATTTCAATTCGGAGTAATCTTCCGAAACATTATAGTCCCGATGTATTTTGTTGATAAAGTTATAGCTTGGATGCTTCTTCAATAATTCAAAGTTTTTCAAATCCAACACACCATTATCGAAAAGAAGGTACCCTTTACTTTTCGACACGTCAAACTCTATCAGCACGGGTGCTTTTTGAGAGACTAGCTTGTATGCGGGTTCATACAAACTCATAAAAGACTTTGATTCATCTTTGGAACTAACATTTATAAATATTTTGGTGTAGTTGCGCTCAATGATTTTTAGATGCAAACCTTTCCCTTTATGTTTATCGAGTGTCCACCTACCGTCTTCTTCGTCATATATCATTAACCCCAATGGTGTGATAAAAATTTGGTCTTGAAATTGTTCGAGTATTAGGTCACAATGTACTTGGTCACTACGTCGTTCATCTATGTCATCGATGAAAGGTTGGTGGGATTCAAGC
The DNA here is from genome assembly GCA_001247695.2 of Cymbomonas tetramitiformis. NCBI lineage: Eukaryota > Viridiplantae > Chlorophyta > Pyramimonadophyceae > Pyramimonadales > Pyramimonadaceae > Cymbomonas > Cymbomonas tetramitiformis. Next base: position 24,095 of record LGRX02008633.1, read on the forward strand.
CATCGACAATCTTCATCCGTGGCGGAAGTTGCTTGACATTTCAATTGCATTTCAAAACACGTGTGTGCTTTTATACATACTTTCAACTCGCTTATTACTTTGTCAATGTCGACATTATCGTCTTTATATACCAAAATCTCGTCGTGGATTAGTGCCGCAGGCTTCATTTTAGTATTCGTCACCAAATAGTCATATATACACATCATCATCCGACTCTCTATTTCTTGAATATACAACCCCAATGCACTCCTGAATTTTGCCATTTCTTTTGTCTTATTTTTTACTTCACAAGCTACTTGTACGGCTTTTGCAAATTTTGGAAAGTGCTCGAGGGCATCATTTGTAAGTATATTTTTTATTTGGTCTTCATATTGTTTTATACAATCTATATATTGATGTTTAGGAAGTTTAAGTTCATTTAACCAAGTTTGAAATGAGCCTCCAAATGTCAATATTAACATCAAGTGTTTTGCATTAGCTCTACTCACATTATAACTTCGTTGAATGTTGTAAAATATACTTTCTCTATTCACAATGTAATCGTTTATCGCCGAGCATTCAATGTTATACTTCTCACACAATTGAGATATGATTGTTGGATGCGCATTTTCTAAATCAAATGAAATGTAGTTTCCGTCCATAACAAGTCGGCGGATAACATTATATTGATTTTGGAAACAACAAGTATTATACTTATCACTCACCGGGTAATATCTACCTAAATTGTATGGTGCTTTTTTGTAAGTTATGGTGTTCATATGTGTCTTTTTACTCATAAACTTATGCATCTTCTTCAATTTGGTTTGCTCCTCGCGCCACATCATATTCTCTATATCATAACCTTTGGAATTTACATCTACTTTAAGTAAAAGTTCCATAACCTCATACTTAAAATAGGTCTCACTTAAAGTAATTTGCTCGGGGAATTTATTATAATTCATTGTTTCTATATACTATGAATACGGTTTTTCTTTAAGTTAAATTTTAATAGCATATATATTATCAGCATTTTTTATTTTCTTTTGGTGATATGACCTCTTAACTTTCTCACAATGCAGAAGACGATTACGGTCATACCAAGATGCATTATATTTTTTTTGTGACGCATTATACCTTTCCCGATTCTTTTCTCTATATCGTTTGGTTGCTTGTTTTTGTGCTTCGGATGTAGGCATCGCGCTACCAGATTAGTGTTATAAGTGACCGAAGCTTTAAATGCGTTCGTTCATAGCATATATGTTCAATAAAGCAACACACGTGAAGTTATGGTACCGGGTTCCGAGTAATTGGTACTTTTTAAAAACATTTTCAAATAATTAAAAATAAATATACAAAATGATATTCTTTCTTTGATATACTTTTATAAACAACCCATTACCACATACCCATTACCCAATCTATCCTAAAATTTTTAACTTTAAGACATAAACTCTATAAGGTATACTTGAATCATTTACAACATACTCAAGTACATACATACATACTTTACTTACTTCTACTTACTTTCACAAATATGTCTTACTCCGCGATGCTCAACTGGGGTAATAAGACCATTGATGTGGAAATTGAAAGATGCGATAACTTGTATGTTTATGTAAAGAGAAAAGAAGACAAAATGTATTTGAGTGCTCACGAAAATAAGAAGCATATTTTTTGGACTGATGAGCCAAGTGATTGGGAAACTTGGGAGATTACCGAAGATAATCATTTATACTCTTGGCATTATACTTATGCATTTTATGACGAAACAAACGACAATCATTGGCAATGCGGGTCACATAAGGAATACTCCACTTTTCAAGTGATAAAGCCTACGGCACAAAAAATTACGAATTTACCATATGTACAAAACTTGATGAGTGAAATTGAAAGTTTGTTGAGCAATGTAAAATTGAATAAACAATATCGAGACAAAACAAAAAAGATTCGCTTCAACCTAAATTGGTCATTTATGCTTGGAAACACCACCGGAGCATTGGGTGGTGGCGGTATGCAAACACCTCACAATATGCCTCATAAGAAAGGCAAAGGTGTTTGTGTGAGTAAAGTCGAAGATAGAAAACTTCCTAAATGGAAGCAAGCATTATGGGCGGTTTCGAAGGAATTGATAAGTATCATTGATAAAGATTTTTCGGAAGGCGAGTACGTTGTCAATTATGCAAAAATGGAACCCGGCACGTATGTGAAAAAACACGTCGATAAAGAAGATATAAGTTTTCAATATGCAATGGCGCTCGGAGATTTTAAAGGCGCGCCATTAAGGTGTTACGACTCAAATGACCAAATCATCGGTGACTTTTACAATCGAAACAAAGTGTTAAAGGTAGATGGAAGATTACCCCACGAAGTGATAATGGACAATTTTGAAGGTACACGATATGTAGTCATATGGTTTAAATTGTATGACCATCGGAAATTAGTGGAAGACCCTATATTAACAACTCCTTGCTATGTATAAATAATGTCATCATAATTCGACCGAAATAACTCGTCCGGCTGATACCATTAATTTAGAAGTGAACATACATATAATCATAGTTTCATTGGGTCCACCCGTAGCCGCATTGCCAGAGTCAAATGCTACACCGGCAGCCGATGCATTGTCGCTAGCCGTACATTGTAAATAGCAACTACTATTAGTGCCTAAACTTGAGTATCCACTCAATCGGCGCGGTTCATTATCCAAACACAAATTTAAAGGCAATATAAAAGAATTGTTGAAATAATCAGTTCTCGATTGCATATGATTTGAACCCATCATTGAATATTGGTCACCTTGTGAATGAGTGATATTCATATAGGCTTGTAAAGGCGAATTAGGAAATGCAGGGGTCAACACGTTGTTTACGCTCCAAGAGTAACGAAAGGCTCTATTACCGCCATACATTTTAGATGGCAATTGATAAAGACGTCCGAGACGATTAGTATATTGTGCAATCCCGGTTTCGTTTACGGTTCGATAATTTAAAGGACGGGTTATGGCATAAGCTTTATTCCAACAATTGACCGATAGTGCAAATCGTACATTTTTATTATTGGTCGAATCGCTTTGGAAAAATGTCGCATAATTTTCAAAGATGATTGTCAATGCTCCTTTTGAAATCAATTCCTCTATATTTTGTTCCACAACTCCGCTTGAGAATGATAATGTGGTAATTGATGCAGAAACTTGAGATAACGTAAAGCTTGCATTTTGAGCAAATGTTTGAGCAGCAGCTGCTTTAGTAGTAAATACCCCGGCGGCTTGACCTTGTTCGCCATATAACAAACACGTTACTGCATTGTCGGTAAAGAGCCTGATACGTATTGCCCCGAGTGTGCTCGAGTCAATTATGGATGGCTCACAAGTTCCTAAAAATCCTAAAAGATTGTTCAAAATAAATTCTCGCCCTTCAAAGTCACCCGCTTGATTATCTTCGTCAGCTGAACCCGTTATCAATCCATTAGTTAATTGGATACCCTCCGAGCCACAATTCGACAACACGCTTCTATATGTTATTTCGTTTTCTAAATGGTCGCTAACTAGATGTTTAACCTCTTGAATGTCAGATGCTTGAGCCACCGATTGATTTACAATAACACCATTTATACTTACCTCATATCTAGAGAATAGGTTGAATATTTCCGGCAAAAATGAATGACACGTTTTCAATGCACCTCCTCCACTATCGTACGTAAATGCACGATTGGTTTTGGCAAAGAATCTTATAGCAAATTTGCGCGTGTCGATAAAACTATTTATAGGTAAATTTATCTCCAAAGAACCTCCTCCACCATTCACAACGGTCGAGTTTGATGTCAATAATTCAAATTGATTCTGGCTAAAATCTGTCATTTGAGTCGTCGCATAACTTAAAGATTCGGGATAATAGCTGTCTAACATTTCTTTATAATAATATATAATACAGATAAATTTATTGCGAATCATTGCTTATAACTTCAACTTTTAATGAAAAACTGAAATATACATTTCCTGAGCGAGCTTGGCTAATAAGAGACGACGGCGTCCGACCATTGTCTTTTGAAATTTGAAACATTAGTCTTCCACGTGAGTCCGTTAATGCAAAGTTTATTTGTGACAATAGACTTGGACTTATGATAACGCTATAATTGTTGTTGGCATCTATATATGAAAATGATGGCTTAGATAAGTCGTCGATAGCAATTTTAAATAATATATCACTAGATATCATCTCACCGACTTGGTCGTCACTAGCTTGACTTAGATTAACAACCTCTAAAGCCGAGCTTGAAACTAACGATTGTGTGCGGAGATATAACTCTCGAATTGTGTTCGATGTAAATGGAAAGTAGCTTTGCATAGTCTTTGATGATGTCTTTTGAAACATCGGTTCTAATTGGCTCAATTCAGATTTGCCTACCAAATCTCGCTCCCGAACCGGATTGCCCCCTAAAAGTTCGCTCGAATCGTTGTTGAGTGCATCGTTTACCGTTGATGCAAATGGGCTTATTGCATTTAACAAAGTTCCGCTACACCTCGCTATGCTTTTGGTTGCGAAGGAGTAAAAATCAAACTTATCTTCCAAATCATTGTCGAATTCCAACACAATTAATTTGAGGTTTGCATCGGCTTGTGTTGCTACACTAGCCGTCACCGTCACGGCGGAACCGGCGGGTCCTAGTTGATTATTTATAGCATCACCTATAGCCGCCAAAATTTGTGCGTCGTCAAATGTTTTAGGAAAAGGAAAATTTTGGGGGTTGATTTCAATTTTAAACAACTTGTTGGCATTAGCTGTTTTGTCTCCCAAAAAAATGTATTGTTCGTTTGATTTATATCATAAAATGTCTTTTCAATGTAAAAATCATTAACGGTGAGTTGCAATTGGTCCGTCGTCTTATATGAAAGCAATTGACTCGGAATATTATATTGACCCAGTCGTGAATCGAGTAAACTATTTTGTTCGCTATTAAAGTATAACATTTTTGAGAATTTCGAGACATTCATCGTTACTATATGGTTACATTATTTTTAACATAATCGCTTAGCTCTTGTTCACTCATTTTGGCATACTTGTAATAATCTTCTTGAGTTTCACGTGGTTTCGGTTTTACCAAGGATTTATTATCGTACCAATTTTGGAATTTGTCGGGATTTACCATATATGCTTTAATTGTGTATACTAGAATCGAATGGGGGAGATGTGGATGTAGTTCCTTATAATGTTTAAAATAGTCGCACATAAGTTCCTTTTGCCGGTAGGTAAAGCACTTTTCGGGAATGTCGGCAATGCAATTCATTTTTTAAATAGTATTATATTAATGAAAACAATTAAATTGAATGATACAAAACTTAAAATTCAACCGCCCAAAGCTAGTGCATTTCAATACGAAACGGGCGAAAACCTATTGAAACAACCATTCAACATTTTATTGGTAGGTCGTCGTGGTTCAGCCAAATCGACCTCGGCGTGTAACTATTTACGAATGCTTAAACAAGATGACAATTGCGACCGTATATTGTGCATAAGCTCAACATTCTCATCCAATAAATCACTAATGGAAGACCTAGATATAGAGGATGAAGATGTGTTCGACCCGGACGACCCAAAAACCATTGATAATGTATTAGAAATTATGGACAATGAAGCGGAAGGTTATGAAAACTATTTAAAAGAATTGGAAATTTACAAGCAAGTTATGAAAATGATACATAGCGATTCGGTAAGTATACTCGATATCCCACCAGAATACTTGTTAAAATTTGCTTCAAACAATTATCAACCACCGACATATAAGTATCATCATCAACCGAGAATCATAGCATTCGTTGATGATGCACAAAGCACTCGGTTGTTTGGTAACCGAAAATTTATAAATATGTGTGTACGGCATAGACATTGCGGAATGTTCTCAAAAAATATGGGAGGTGCTCTAGGCTTGAGTTTGTTGATTTGCGTCCAAAACCTTTCAAGCGCCCAATTTGGTTTACCTCGTGCCGTAAGAAACAATGCAACGGCATTATGTTTGTTCAAAATATATGACGAGAAAGAGATGGAAAATGTATATAAAAGTGTTTCGGGAGAGATACCTCTTGAAGAATTTATGGAAGTATATGATTATGCTACCAAAGAAAAATATTGTTTTTTGCTTATAGACTTGAACCCCAAAGATTCAAATAAGAAGTATCGGAAATGCTTTAATGAGCTAATAGTACCGAATGCCAATTTAAAAATGGAAAGTTAATAGTAAATATATATGAAAACTCCTTGTGAAAGATGTACGGCTATGACCAAATCCGGGCATCGATGTAAGAATATGACTTGCAAATGGAGTCCATTATGTTATGTACACAAGCAAGTTGTAGTCGGCGATAGCCAAATACCTAACTCGGGTCAAGGTGTATATGCCAAGAGCAATTTAAAGAAAGGCACGATGGTTGGAAGATACACTATTGGAACCGACAAAATGACGTTACAACAAATGAACGCCAAATTTCCGAGTGTGAAGGATAGGACTCATATTTGGAGCAACAATCCAAATGCATATTTTGATGCCGCAAAAACCAATTCGGTCGCGGGCAAATACAATAGTTGTACGCCTCTAGATGCTAGAAAAATGGGATGTAAGAATAATGCAAGAATCAACAATGTAGGGAACATAGTATTAAATCGAAATGTAAAACAAGACCGCGAGATATATGTTTCTTATGGAAGGGAATATTGGAGAAATAGAAAATAAATTTTCAAGAGAGGAAATTTAAGTCTCGAGGTAATTTCATTTTATAACAAAACCACGCCGTTTCAAAATTACATTTTCCCGGGAAAGTTCTTTCTTTATTTACAATTTTGTAAAATTGAATTCGTTTCCTAGGTATTATTAATTGGATGTCATTTGCAAATAATTCGCGCAAATAGTTTGTGTTGAGCATTGAAATCGGACACAACAACATAAACGGTTTGCCAATTTTCTTTAAATGCGTCAATACTTCTTTTTTTTGGGAATATGGGATGTTTGACAATATGAAATCATAATCTAATGTTTCACTATCTATGAAAAAATCTAGAGTTGGTTTGTGTATAACCTTTTGGCAACCAATCTCTTGTAGGTATTCGCCCGCAATTCCATCACAATAAAACGGTTCATATAAGATTTTTTCTTTCGGAATAAATTGTTTGATATTTTCAAAAGCGGACTTAGGAGTAGCATAGTCGTCATATTTTGTAAAAGTCTTGGTGTGAAATGACGCCATATTTATCGAATTATTATATTAACAATTATTATATAAAAGAAATGTCTTTACGCATAAAAGGATTCCAAAACCAAATGAAAATTCGCTCCGGTCTCCAAGCTCCACAATATGTCGTCAATGAACCGATTGTAGGTGGTAATAAGTTAAATGAATTTTCAAAATTCCGAGGTAACAATGGACCTAGGAATCCTATGTTAATGAACACTCACCGCCCGGCATCCTCGATGATAGAACCGTGCCGCTCCGTAAGTCGATATTTTGAAAGAAGTTCGCGAGGTTCATATCCGGACGGAGTAGGTTATAAGAGTTATCTTGTGACAAATAAAACGCCAATTAACGCGGAAACGGTTGTGTTCTATAGACCTCGTTATCATCCACAAATTAAACATTTAAAGTATCCCAATCAATCTAGTATAGGTGGTATATATATGCCACAAAACAAAAGTGAAAGCAAGTAAATTTAGTTTGGCTTATTTTCTTTTTGTTTATATTAAATGCCAAAGAAAGGTGAACCGTTGTCCGATGAACACAAACAAATTCTTGCCAAGGCTCGAGAGAAGGCGTTAGCGATTCGACGTGAAAAATCTAAACAAAAAGCCGACATCAAATTAGCAAATGAAATAGAAAAGAGGGAAATGCACGAAAAAGCTCAAAAAGTGATATCAAAGGCGGTGACCAAGGATGATTCCGAACCTGAATGTGATACTAACGATTCAATAGATGAGGAACAATTAAAAGACCATCAAACGGACGAGGTGACAATTCATAAAAAATCTATTAAAAAAATTAAGCCCAAGAAAAAAGTTGTTTATGTACAAGAGTCAAGTGGCGAATCGAGTGAGGAGGAAGAAATTGTTGTAAAGAACAAAAAAAAGAGTAAAAAAGTATCTAAAAGCGAAATCAACGAATCGCCATCCGTGGAGTTAAGTGAACGTGACAAATTATATATGTTAACAAAGAAGTCTTTGCTAGGTTTTAATTATCATTAAAGTTATATATATATATATAATGTAAAAAGTAAGGGGTATGGGGTAATGGGTTGTTTTAAAAAGTATTTCAAAGGAAGAAAATTATTTTTGTAAAAAAACTTATAGCATTTTGAATTTTTTTTTAGAAATGCCCATTACCCGCAACCCAATACCTTTTATGGCATTAAATCATCATTTTTAAAGATATAATATTTACCCATTCAACATATGCCGAATATTCTTTTTCATCTTCATTTTCAATATTTAAATCATAGAATTGTTTAGTTTTAATATGTGTAGGGGAGTCTTTATGTTTAGAATCCAAATAATGTCTATGATACCCTTTTTCATTTATTCCATTATTTATGTTTTCATAACCTTTCTTTGTAATTTTTGTTAATATTTTTGTAAATGAGGTATCCATCCAAAAATCACAACAACCTTCATTTTTTTCGGGGTCAACTTTAACAATCCTTGGTTTGACATATATCAATTCACAAAGAATGTTTTGAGATTCTTCTTCATGCCTTTCTTTGAGTAAATTGCAAAATTTCAAATACTCATCACTCGATAATTTTGTTTTAACTTCGTCAACAAGATTTTGAATATCGTGTGAAGATGTCATGTGTAAAGCAAGCTTGTTAGTATTCGTTGTATGTAGTGAATACTTGTTATTGCTTCAAGTATACTCTAGGATATTTATGTCTTAAAGTTAAAAAAAGTAATGGGTATGGGGTAATGGGTTGTTTTAAAAAGTATTTCAAAGGAAGAAAATTATTTTTGTAAAAAAACTTATAGCATTTTGAATTTTTTTTTAGAAATGCCCATTACCCGCAACCCAATACCTTTTATGGCATTAAATCGAGTATAAGATTATAGGGAATGCGATATGCACTTTCTACACATTTAACGCCGTAACCAATATTTGCATTTGAGCTACGCGTCCGTTGTGCGGTTTCAATGTGCTTCCCATAATTTATTTTAGTATCACAATAAGATGTTTTTTTGGAACACATTTTCAACTCAAGGTTTTGTTTATTTGTCCAAATATTTGTGGTTTTACGATAACCAAACCCGTATTTGCAATATGAACACGTATGCTTGTATTGTGTTAATGATTGCATAAAATCTCTATGTTGCAACAAGCCACCGTCCGATGGGTTTTCAATATACCAATAGTTGGGTTGGAGATATTCTATAATGGTCAATGTTCGTTTTACCATCGCATCAGCCAAATTTAGATTTCGGACACCTTTTCTATGTGCTTTTGAATAACTTGTGCACGGTGGGCTTGCCCATATTATATCAAAATGTTTTGGTTTGTAGATTGTGTAATCCCAATCTAGGATGTTAGTTGTAATCGTAGCGTTAAATTTTTTAAGTATGTCAAGAGACACAACTTCACAATCGGAATATTTTGTACATAACGCATTTGATACCGAGCACGTGCCACAAAATAACTCTAAAAGTCTCATACATTATAAGAAAACACATTTTCTTGCGTTTTTTTAACTTAAAGAAAATAGTCGTAAATAGTATTAGATAAGCGAAGATGAGCACACCGGAAAAAAGAATGGCGGAAAAAGAATACCGTTTGAAAAACGACTATCCGGAACCATATTTAACAAGAGAAATCCGAGAAAAATTATATGCAATTGACGAAAAAAAACGAGCTCAAATGCGACAATATTATAATAAAACCAAGACTCAACAAAATATGGAAAAAATCATATTAAGAGCTAAAAATAATCCTAATTATTGCCCACAAGAAGATACTCTAGAAAAGTATGATTGGTCACGAGAACAAAAAGCCTTTTTATCGAGGTGTGCGGAGGAACGAAAACTGAAATTTGCCGTACCAAGACCACGACCAATACGAGCTCAAACGACAACTCAAACATCTAATACGACAACTACACAAACCGCCTCCACTACTACACCTTCCAACACACTACCACCTTCGGGTCAAAAAGATGTACTATCAAGAGATGAAATTTTCGAAATTTTAGATTCGGATGAGGGCATTTCCGAAGCTACCAAAAAGCAATGGAAAAATGTTGTCAACAATTTTGTCAAGGTGTTTAGTTTACAAGCAACCAAATGGACGGAGTTGTATACAAAATATACTAATGAAGAAATACTTGAAATGTTAAATACGGCATATAAAAATGAAACGACAAGAATTAAACAAGTTCAATTAACTCCCAAGTTGTATAATACCAAGAACGAGGATTTAATGAAAATTATTGGAATCGAACGTTACAAATTTTTTGATTTACAAGCTAAAATATTACAACGAAGCATACAAGGAAGCAAGATTAATAAAAAAATAAGTGATACCACCGATTATGTCGACGACTTTATTAATGTTTTCAAAAAAGAATTGGAATTAAGAAAGTCGAAACCGAGTTCAATGGACCATTTAATAGCTATGCTTTATAGCATCGGGATGTATTCAAAACAAGATTTGAGTAAAGAGTCCTTAAGCTTTACTCCACGAATAGATTATGACAATGTAAAACTGGTCAAAAGTGATAATCAAATGACCGATGAAAATGCAAACTACTACAATTTTAACAATGGACATATGCGAATTCACGATTTAAAAACGGGTAATAGTTTCAAAATTGATTACATTATAAATCCATTAGTGCAAAAGTATATCAATGATTCGATAAAGGATAAAACCAATCCACGAGAACATCTTCTAGAGACAAACACAAAACCACCAAGACCATTTACATCATCGGCTTTGGGCAAAAAAATGACCTCAATTCTTGGAATCGGAAATCAAATCTTCCGAAAAATGACCGAAAACATTTATTCAAAAATATTCAAGGTAGATATCGTAAAATTATCGGAAGTCGCAGCTCACGAACCAAACACGGCTTATACTCAATATTTGAATAGTTTAGAATATACCGAAGATGAAAGAAAGGCGGCGCTTAGCAAAATTCAAGCTCAATTAGACAAAAATGCGGCATAAAACCTAGTTAAAAATGGGGGGGAAATAGATTACAAAAATCATAAAAATGAAAAATATGCAAAATGTTTTGACCTCGTTAAAGATATGAGAGAATATGAGAGAATATGAGAGAATATGAGAGAATATGAGGGAGTGTGAGGGAATGTGAGAGATTAACATAAAATTACTTAACTTTATATATAAAAGGTAATGAGTACGTAGTAATGGGTTGTTTATAAAAGTATATCAAAGGAAGAAAAGTATTTTTGTAGAATAAATTTTATGATTTAGAAAATGTTTTTTCAAATGCCCATTACCCTACTACCCGGTACCCGCCTATTTTATTAAATACGCATTTGAACTAAATTACGATTTCTGACGTAATTCTCACGTAATTTCTCGAACCTAAACCCTAAACCCAGAACCTAAACCCTAAGCCTACTGAAATTTGGGGGGGTCGACGGAAGGGGACCCCCACCGGCGATGAAATCGGCAAAATTTAATTTTTGTGACCCCTAGACACCCCCCTCAGACCCCCGACGACCCATGACGTAATTCTCACGTAATTTCTTAACCCTAGACCCTAAAACCTAGACCCTAAACCCTAAGCATACTGAAATTGGGGGGGTCAACGAAGGGGTCCCCATCGGCGATTAAATCGGCAAATCTTAATTTTTGTGACCCCTAGACACCTTGAAATATGTGGGGGGGTCAATGGGGGAGACCCCCTACCTACCGTCAATCAAATCGGCACAATCGGCAGAAATTTAATTTTCTTATCATCGCCTAGCGCTAGGGGGTGGGGTGCGGTAGGACTGGGTTCAGGATGGGCGTAGGGGGCGCTCAGGACTCGGGCAGGCTCGCCGTTACAAAATACGAGCTTGTAATTGGTGGGAAGCGCGCGTTCGAGGCGTTGCTCGATGCTCGATACAGTGCTCGATGCCGTAAGGGGTATAGCAGGGGTTTTCCCGGAGGTTTTCCGGAGGTGTGACCGTTACTATTGTTTTTCAGCCAATCAAATTGTAGCACTGCATTAGTAACCGACAAACCTCCGGAAAGCCTCCGCTTTACCAACCACCATGCTTCCGCAGACCATCCTAAAATTAGTGTGGAGGTGACACGTTTCGCGACCGTGCTAGCTGAAAGGTGTGTACAATTTATGATTTACGATTTAGGAACGAACCATTTACGATTTACGTTACTTCGTGACATCGTGAGCCAATGAAACGGGTGTATTACGGACTCGACGTAATCTTATTGGTCATCGAAGTAACGTAAACGGTACCATCGTAAATGGTAAATGGTACTATCGTAAATGACAAATATATAATTCATATGGTTGGTATCATCCATTTCCGTCGAATGATTACGATAAGATATTTTCTTATGCCAGCTCTGATTTTCGTGTGCCAGACCGGATTTTCGATTGCCAGCTCTGATTTTCGAAGGATATAATTTTCGGGTTTTAGCTCTGATTTTCGCGTGCAATCTGATTATAAGTTGCCAGCTCTGATTTTGCAATTTGAGTTCTGATTTTCGTGTGCCAGCTCTGATTTTCGAATTCCAGCTCTGATTTTCGTGTGCCATCTCTGATTTTCGTTTGCCAGCTCTGATTTTAGAGTGCTGGCTCGATTTTTCGCGTGTCAGTCAAACGCGCACGCGATGAATTCAGTTCGATTATAAATATATATATTTATAAAAATATAAAGTTAAAAAAAGGATACGAGAGAATATGAGAGAATGTGAGAGAATGTGAGAGAATAACATAAATTAACATTTATTTATTTAAATAAAAGGTAATGAGTAGTAGGGTAATGGGTTGTTTTAAAAAGTATTTCAAAGAAAGAAAAGTATTTTTGTAGAATAAATTTTATGAAATAGAAAATGTTTTTAAAAATGCCCGTTACCCTACTACCCGGTACCCTATTCGTTTATTCTTAAATACGCATTTTTACCGAGATGACCGAGACGATGCTATTCCCGCGATTTAACCTGCTGAAATTTTTGGGGGTCAACATAGGGGACCCCCCATCGTCGATTAAATCGGCAAATTTTGATATGAGGGAATATGAGGGAATATGAGAGAGATTAACATAAAATTACTTATCTTTATATATTTATTTATTTATATAAAAAGTAAGGGGTAGTAGGGTAATGGGTTGTTTAGAAAAGTATTTCAAAGGAAGAAAAGTATTTTTGTAAAAAAACTTATAGCATTTTAATTTTTTTTTAGAAATGCCCATTACCCTACTACCCGGTACCCTATTTTATTAAATACGCATTTGAACTAAATTACGATTTCTGACGTAATTCTCACGTAATTTCTCGAACCTAAACCCTAAACCCAGAACCTAAACCCTAAACCTACTGAAATTTGGGGGGTCGACGAAGGGGACCCCCACCGGCGATGAAATCGGCAAAATTTAATTTTTGTGACCCCTAGACACCCCCCTCAGACCCCCGCAGACCCCCGATGACAGGGCTGTCATAATTTCAAATCAGATAGCCAAAGTTAGTCAATGATAGCCAATGATAGCCAAACTATAGAGTACAGTAAGCATCGTCTATGAGAAAGCACGCGATGGAACTTCTCATTACTCGCCTCGGCAAAATCGTCGAATGGCGTGGCGCTGGCGTGGCGATGCGATGCGATGCGATGCGATGCGATGCGATGCGATGGCGATGCCGATGGCGATGGCGCTGGCGATGGCGCTGGCGCTGGCGCTGGCGCTGGCGCTGGCTGCGCTGGCTGGTCACGATCACGGTCATCAGGATCGGCATCGGCATCGGTCTCGGTCGCATGACGAAATTGACGATGACGATCCGGATGAGTTCGATGACGATGCGATGACGTCGGGTCGTCGCATGTCGCTGTCGTCGCGTCGCGTCGCATGCTCGATGCTGACGCTCATAGCTCGATGCTGGTTGCTGGAAGCTCACTCTCTCAGCTGGAAATGCTGGATGCTCGCATGTGATTGCACGATCGGTTCAGCATCATCAACTACAACTTCAAGCGTATTCTATACTGTACTGTACTGTAGAGTTCATTATTAGCTTTGAAACAAGAGCTCAGGTGAAGAGAACTTCATCTTCAGTGCAGTATGGTTACTCTTCCTGCCAATCGTACATTGTAAACTAAGCAATTCAACAATATGGAATGGGGAAGCCTATGGAACCAGGTTACTTTACACTGCCTGAAAGCCCGCCCTTTGTTCGACTCGTTTTCTCCCTCTGCTCCCCCCGCTGGTCCCAACTTTGACTGGATCAACTTATTGCACTACAACTTTCACTTTAACGATTGTCTTCCCTATACATCTCGCAAGGTCCGAACCAGGGCAAGGGCGGAATGGAATTGCTCCTTACCTCGCACGTTGGATCTGGAGCCTGGCGAATTATCAACGCAGGCAACCACTGTGGACGGTGCTGTCTTAATATTGTTGGTGGCTCATTCCTAGCACGTAGGTCAATAGGGAGATATATGAAGCGAGGATTAATATTTTGGAGGCCCACTCAAGGAATTTGCAGTCGAAGACCAGAAGTGTTGCTGATGACGCAGGCCAAGGCCGCAGCAAGCACCCTGGCCGAAGAAGGAGCCAAAATAGCTTCTGAAGGAGCAGAGATAGCGCTGCAGCGAGCTGAAAAAGCCAAGGAACTCGCAGCTTCAAAAGCACATGCTCTTGCCGAAGAAATAAAGGTGTATGACACCAGTCGTTTGCTTGCTTGGTCTCTGCGCAAAGCGTAGACTTAGAAATCCGTTTGCGCGTGTTCATTCCTCAGCCTACTTAGGTGCAACGCCTTCTCTACGTTTGACCTGATTTGCCACGAGTCCGGCGTTCGTGGTGCAGGAAAAAGGTTTAGAAAAAATCATCTCAGACCAAGCGGTCAGTATCCGTGACAGTGCCGAACAGAAGATAAGGCAACTCTCCACCAACAATGAGGCCGACCTCCTGGGGGCAAGTCTCTGATATTGCGATATCCATCCTTCATAGCCGTATTTTCAAGCGTCATATCCACGTTTTCAACCATCTTTCCTGCTTCATAATCCGGCATTGGGCCTCACTGGCGCCGTCCTGCCAGTTGCTCTCGCGTGCCGAGCTTGCCCAACTTCACTGTGCAACTGTCTGAGAGCTCCAACTGGCCCCACTGTTTCAGCGGTAAAGCGTGGCTTAACGGCTTTCTCTGCCACGCTCGTCTTTCGAGGCAGACTTTTCCTAGCCTCTACCCGAGCCATAACCGTGCTAGGGGACTATTTCTTCGTCCTGAGCAGATTCCATCGGACGAGGAGCTTTTGGAGGTCGGGCTAACCGAGGAGGTCTTTGAATTCGTATGCTGCCTTACACCTGAGACGTTCGCGAACTTCCCCGATCAAATTTCCGGTGAGTAGCAGGGTCGGCACGCAAAGAACTCTTATCGCACGCCTCCGCTCACGTTTAGCTGTACGTGTCTGCATGGCCTCACCCGCTATACGTTCCACCTCTCGCGCATCAGGTGGCCACCGATGCTGGTTAACTGCTGCGCCTTTAGCCAAGCACAAATTTGGAGACAATCGCTTGCTGTTGCTTTGCGAAACCTGGTGACTCAGCGCACGTGAGTCGCTCATCGCAAGGGAGGGCTGACTCAGGGCGCACCTCTCTGATGCCATCTGCCTTTCTAGGGGGGCACTCGCTCCATTGAAAAGTCTCCCTCCCTGATCTCTTGCGCTGTGCGCACCTGTCCCCTCATGCGCGTACGTCATGGATATGCCAGCCACTTTGGTCGAGGTTCATGCCACCTGCCCCACTGAGCCACGACAGGCCTTTGGCGCGGGATGCAGCGAACGACGATCACTTTGTGCTTACGGGTTTCCAGGAAGAACACTGTCGTCTCGTGCTACGACTATCTCCCGAGGTTTGCCGCGACTTGCCAACCGCCTTTCACTGTGCTACGCCATTTGCGGGGACTCGCTGGGCAGGGCGCATCACACTGGCTCGCTGCGACCCGAATGGCCCGTGAAGCATAACGTCCCTGGCGCCTGTGCTGCTATCCCCTCGCACCCCTCCTGCGCAAGGAATGAGCCAGCTTGTAACTAGCGCTGTTATAAGAAGCAGCCATCAGCGCTCAGCTAGGGCATGCGGCTCTCCCGCTCGGGCGACGTTGCGCGCCTCAAGCCTTCCTTGAGTGTCGATGATTGGCCCGTGTGGCAAGCCTGGCCCGGCCGGGGATCTCAAGCCCGAGGCTGAGACTTGGCGCGCCACCGGGGGGGTTGCTTCAGGTCGTCAAGCTGCGGTACACCCTTGTGCCGTTGCACATGACTGACGGCCGCTTCTGGTCGGTGCGTCTCCTGTCTTCATCTTGCGCGTGTTTGACGGCCGCTTCTGGTCGGTACGTCTCCTGTCTTTGACCTTGCTCGTGTTTGTGGCCACTTATCTAGTCAATCGTCTCTGTCTTTAGCTGCAGCGTGTTTGTGGCCGCCCTCTGGTCAGTCTTTCTGTCTTGACCTTGCTGTGTTTGGCATAGTGGTGCGCCTCTGTCTTGACCTTGCTCGTGTTTGACGCCCGGCTGTCGTCGTCGCTGTCTTTGACCTTGCACCTGTTTGACGGCGCCTCTAGTCCGTGCCTCACATGCTTGAGTGTGGTGACGGCGGCTTAGGTGGTCGCCTCGGCTGACCTTCGGCGTGTTTGATGGCGGCTATTTGGTCAGTCGTCGCCACATCTTTGACCTTGCTGGCGTGTGTGACGGCCGCGTAGTGCAGGTGACTCTCTTCCAATCTGTGACACTGCTTGGCGTGTTTGATAGCGCCCAGTCAGGTCATATCTGTTTGACCTTGCGCGTGTGTGACGGCCGCTTTCCGGTAGTCATCTTAACCTGACCTTGCGTGTGTTTTGACGACCTTCTGGTAAGTGCGTCTTCTCGCTTTACCTTGTGCGTCAGGCGTGACGCTTCTGGTCAGTCGCCTCCTGGCCTGACCTTGCGTGTTTGACGAGCCAGTGCGGTGCGCCTCTGGCTTTGACCTTGCCGCGTGTTTGACGGCCGCTTCTGGTCGGTGCGCCTCCTGGCTTTGACCTTGCGCGTGTTTGACGGCCGCCTGTGGTCGGTGCGCCTCCTGTCTTTGACCTGGCGCGGGTGTGACGGCCGCCTGTGGTGGGTGTGTCTCCTGTCTTTCACCTGGCGCGTGTGTGACGGCCGCCTTTGGT
>LGRX02008634.1:0-10426 GCA_001247695.2 Cymbomonas tetramitiformis
GTCTTTGGGATGCAGCCCTGCAGTTCTTGGGATGCAGCCCTGCAGTTCTTGGGATGCAGCCCTGATATATATATGTGACCGATGGACGAAAACCTCTTGGGTACATGTTTCCACGGCCTGATTATTATTTGGTCGGCAATTATTGGCAAAATTCATCGGCTATCAGCTTTTGACTTAGAAGCCACAATGTTATAGAAGCTGCGACCTATTGTAACCATATGCGGCAGGT
This sequence comes from Cymbomonas tetramitiformis, assembly GCA_001247695.2. NCBI lineage: Eukaryota > Viridiplantae > Chlorophyta > Pyramimonadophyceae > Pyramimonadales > Pyramimonadaceae > Cymbomonas > Cymbomonas tetramitiformis. The sequence goes on from LGRX02008634.1 coordinate 230, forward strand.
ATGCCTTCAACATACGTAGACAATATGATTATATGGAACTTATAATCCCACTTAAGTTGCATCATGATAAATTTATCCAGGTGTTAACAAGTGTTCAGGATTTGATAAGGGGTTGACGCCCCACAAGCCAAAGGTCACTGTCTCATAAGGCTCGCCTCAAGTGTGCGGCTTTGAGGATTAGCGTCCTGGCGAGACACAGTCATGATGCTTCCTAGTCCAAAGAGTTGGAAATGAGAATGCTCAAGATATCCGAAGACAGGAAGGCTTTTGGTTGGCCAGTGTTACTGTCAAGATGCTTAACCTTGATGGAATGGCATTCGGATACAAACTGTGCAACCATGCATGCGACTTATGCATTGGTGTATGACTTTGATGAATTGTCTCTTGTCATGAACCTGGAAGGAATGACGGGCAAATAGCTAGAGTGGCGGATTTACTCACTCGGCTTTGCTGTTATGGAATTCGATGCCTGATGGCACAACTAGCAATCCTTTGCTCAGATGCTTTCCTAAAGACATTGGCAACAACTTGTGTGCCAGCTTCTCTAGATTTGGGGAGAAACCATGGATCAACAATTTATCAATCAAAACACATGTATCAAGGTTGATTCATCGAATCCTTCAACTCTTGAATTTCGACAATCAGCATCTCAGGCTGTTGCCGTCAAAGTGATGGTCGTAAGCTTACAATATAGCTTATTCACCTTTGAAAAACCATCGTTCTCCCATGTCAGTGCCCTTCATAAAAATGATAGAGCCGGAGAAATATGTATCTATGATTTCCTCGTAATGTACTTCATGTGTTAGTAAGTCAAATAAGACTTCATTTGATGTTTCAATCGGCATGATGTACCGTGTCATCAACTTAATGGCTGCTATACACAGATGCTGGAACTTTTGATAAAATTTTTAATTTTCCAAGCAAATCACAATGATGTAAATCAATTTGTGGCAGCTGTATAAAAAATGAATGAATCTATACTCTTCCTCCCTTTCGTAAAAAGAGATGTATCAAACCAATCAGATGGTGATGGAGGATGTTATTCAATCATTATGTTATGTGAAAAATGGTTTGATAGAGAATCAGACTGAGATTACTCATCGAATGCTTTAGAGGTAACAATGTCAATCTGAACATTGATTCTCTCTACGTCATATTGGCAATATGCCTGACGTTTTTGAATGTGGCAAATGCCAGATGATGTCAAATGCAGTCGTTGGGTCGCAGCCCACATACTTTGTCAGTTTAGGGTCAATATAGTGTACCCAATTTTAGACAATGGTTCTGGAAAATGATTGTCATGATGAACAAAGAAATCAGTGATGGTACCGAAGTTAACTTTGGTATCGAAGCTAATGGAGAGTCAATCAAGAAGCGTCCGTAATGACAACAACTTACTACGAGTTGTATTTTCGTAGTTGATGGATGGCTGACATGTCATTTTATTATGAATAGAACATGGCATTGCCTAGTGATATGTGTATATTCTTCAGCACATGATCACTTATCTCAATGGTGCCCATGTTATTTTTGGGCAAACACTATTCAGAGACTTATTATGATAAAGAAGTATGAATGGTGAATGTGTCATTTCAATCCGATAGAATTGTGACTTGTTTTATGACTATAAAATTTCTGTCACTTTCCAGAATGAGGATGAACTGTGCTTGGAGACCGTATGCAGATTGCGGGTTTTCCAAGACTTCGTGGCCTAATGGATGAGGCAACAAATTTCTAAACATTCCAGAATGAATTTTCAAAGAGTTTTCATTTCTTAATGAAGCATGCTTGTCTTATGTGCCGAAATGATATGAAATTACAAATATGGTGTCAATCTATATGTGGATGGTTTATACCATTGTATGCTATTCCACAAATAAGTAATGATGTCAGAGTAAAAACTTTGGACAATTGCAACTCAGTACAAATTTGAGTGCATTCAAGCCCACTTAAATGTTCAGAATCTGAATCTAATGTGCTTTCTATATGTACAGGATAGAATATTTTTCTATGCGATTCTGGATTCAGGAACTAGAGTCAATGTAAAAATCTTTTCCTATTTCAGACGATGAAACCCTTATTCCCTTAGGTGCAATACCTTATTGTAAGGAATAGTTATTTTCAATACAAGTTTCAATCGATTTTCTCAAATCTGTCACTTTTATGATGATCAGATTGGTCAACTTTACAGCATAACTACTTCCCCTCGTTGAAGGAGATGACTTCCATCATAGGGCGGTATATTAGCTATTTTCATATGACACTGAAAAAACATGAATAACTCTTGGAGAATTTTGGGATAAACATCCTGGATTGGCTGTGCTTGATTGCTCTATGCCCAAGAATGACCGAAGAGATTGCTTGCCATTTTTCAGCCATATGGTGTGGAGGCTGCTTAACAACGGTTGGGTCATAAGCTAAATAGCTATGTCAGCTATGTCGGAGGCTGAATAGCCATGATTGCACAGACTTTGTCTTTCATGATGAATAGTCCTCTGAAAAATGGTGTCTGAAAAATCAATACTTATGACAACAACTCAACCTTTTGGTATGATGAAGAGCTGGCGATCTTTGTTGCACTACAATTGTTTAATGTGCAATAATGAAATGCCTCGTGATATATTATCTCACAGAATAGGCATTGCTCAATGGCGATATGATCAGATATGTAATGATCAATGAAGACAAGATGGTTGATATGGCTCATTCAGTAGGCATAATTACCTCAAAGAGATGCCAATACACGGATACATATCAAGACATAAGGGCAATAGGCTTATTGTATAGCCTTCAAGGCAGCTAACATTTATGCTGCATTGGTCAGCTCAGTGGCTTCGACCTTCTAGGTGTTATACTCAGGCCGTGGCCTGCATATTGCATTGAGTAATCTTGACACCTTTAATGATCCAATCAGATGATATGTATGAAATATCAAGAATGGTTGCCCCTTTCAATGATCATCGGTGGCAGAGGCTATAGTGCTTGCACCGTGTCAATATACAATTCTAGTCTGGATACATGCTAGACCAGATGTATACAATGTCCAGGTCTTCAAAATCAAGCTCATATGTATGTCATGGCTGATGTATGTGTCAACTTCATGGAGTTCTGAATGGTTTGATTGTATACAGTCAGGCTTACCAAAACAAAAACAATGATGCAACTTACTTGTTTTATTATTTGTCTTTATTATTTATTTGGGTTTTAGTTGTATTTCTAGCTTATCATCTTCCCCCTCAAGGAAGTGTATTGCTAGGCGGTTGTCAAGCGCCGTTCAAATACAACAGAGGTCCGACCTCTTTGTGATGACGTGGAAGCTTTCTATGAAGCTGGATAGCAGTTCTCGGGTTGCAGCCCCTTGCACCGAAGGTGCATTGCAGTTATTGGGATGCAGCCCGAATCCACGTCATTAGCGTGGGTCATATAGTACCCATGCATGTGCTGTATAAAATACAACACTACCCTCCAGCAGCGAAGTGGTTTGCTATTACCATCATCGTATGCTGTGGGATGTCAATATATGATCAGAGAGCATGGATATATATATATATGTACCATGTTTGTCAATATCGGAGAGACTATGTCTTCTTTAAAATCCTCATGACTATATGTATAATGGTGCTATACTGATGTCAACACCTTTACTCTGAGTGATTTATTGATTTCAGATGTGATGTCGTGGCAAAAATATGTCCACGTCATTGGCACGAGTCATGTTGTGTCCATGCATACACGATCTTAGCGCAGGTCACAATACAGTGCCCGAGCATACGCGATTTTAGCGTAGGTCACATTGTGCCTCTGTTTATTACATATGAGAATATATATTACTCATCTTTGTGAGTCTAAACAGCATTGTGCTGATTGCAATGCTTTCTCTGGTGACTTATATATCACAGATTATACCAATGTGGTGATCAGTCCAGTGCAATATTTTGTCACCGGAATGTACAGGGATTGTGAATGATTGCAATCCAGCCGGAGAATAATCTCAACAGCTTATTCTGTACTAATGAATTCATCGGAGTTATACTTATTTCGACGATTCAAAAACCCATGTCATTGTAGTGACGACATCTCATATGAATATATAGGGTTTTTATCAGAATGCTTTTATGTGATGTCAACATATTATGAACAATTCACTTGCATCTCAGGATCAAAGGAGTTACGCTTGGAAGGTCTTGCATGATGGTCACCAACAATTATCAGCTGTTATTCAGGTGCCAAATTCTGCCTTCAGCACTGGGACTATATCAACCAGTCTTACAGCGATGCACTTGTCCTTCCCACTCTTATATACGGCTATAGTGCCAAAGTATATCTGGTGGGATATATATATATATATATATACATTATATAACTATCATCTTCTGATCCAGGAAATGCAATTAAGCATGGTATCAGGTTATATGTTATGTATATAGTTCAGCATTCCAAACTTACTCGAGAATGTAAATGCTGAGCAAGAATCAACTTATATTCATTGGGATATAGTTTCCCATCCGAGTTTACACTTTATTAGTGATGGTGGATTTAACGTTGTACAGATTTCAACGTTATTTGTGGATGCAGTGATTTTATCAAAAGCAATCCATCAGAAATAACCAGATCGGAATATGAAATGGATATGTGTGAATCCTATCCACCTTCTCCCCCCCTTGAGGAAGTGTGAATACATAGGCAGTCAGTTGTTTATATACCTTATAGCTTATAGCTTATAGCTTGCAATCCTTATAGGAAGCAGCTCATACAGTTTTAGGGTTGTTGCCCAACAGTTCTTGGGTTGTTGCCCGATATATAATCATGTCTGCATCGAAAACAGCATGACATATATCTGCCAAACACAAAGTGTATCCAAAAAATAGGTGGCATTTAGGGCATATCTGGTTACAGTGGCCCTTTCACCCAATAATATGATTAGGGTGTTACATGATATCAGTAACCCTAATATAGGTAAAAAATAAGCAGTATAACGTTTTTGCAAAGATTTTTAAGCAAAACTGCATTCAATACCTAAGTGAATGTTAAGTGATTTTCAGAGGGTACGTTACACCCCTGACACACACATTCAAATATTAGGGTGTTACAGGGTGTTACACGTGTTATGTCTTTCAGGGATTGTTATTTGATAGATAAATATCCATTATAGCAAAAAAAATCAATCCCGAATTTGCAAAAGATTACACGTATTGTATTTTGACCGATTTTTCGTTACAGCCGATATGTTCACCCCTATATATTACACACCTAATATCTAGGGTGTTACACGAGATATGACCATTGTCATTATGATTTTCTCATACCTTAATAGGTATAAAATCATATTATCAAATAAAATAGGGTCCGATTTTCAATTTTCAAATCTATCGCAAACGGATTTTACCCATTTTGGCCGTATGTATATATATATATACATATATATATATATATATATATTAAGACATTCGAAGAAAGTCGAAGAACGCCACACTATCGTCGATCCCGAGGTTTTGGGATCGAAGAATGAAGATTTGGTAACCTTGGACGTCCGATCCTACGCTAGGCAATTCTTCGAATGTCGGACGTAGGTAGGCACATATCGATGTGACATATGTGACATATGGTCGTGTCACAAGTCACATACCACATTGACTGTCGCGGTCGGGTGACTTCTCTCTTCTGGATCTTCAGCTCTTCAGATCGAAGTTCTCTCTTGCAGCTGTCGTTAGCTCGTCACAATGAGGTGCAAGTACAGCAGCGTTATCGTGAATTTGATACTCTGATAATAAACACTAACTTACAATCAATATTCTCTTCGTCGCATAGCGCTGTCCGAGATCACTTTGCGGATATCCAATCCTCGTTCTCCTCAGGTCGCTTTTTAACCGCGACAAAAACGGGTGTGTTTCCTTCTATCTAATTTTGCATTTCAGATGAGCGAGCAGGTGTTCAACTTCTCCCCGTGGGGTTTTCTTCTGCAGGATTTTTTTTCCAAGCGCAGCCCGTTCCCGCGGTGCGACTGGCGCTGCTACGATCAGGTGCGATATTTGCACAGATCATTTCAGAGAGTAGTTGTCGGTCTTCACACGCCCGCATAGCCTGCCTTGTAACCACATAACTTCAAGCTGGTACATATGGCCATCCCTATAGCTACTCGCCTGTATCAGTTACCCAAATCAGCGCCGGTGAGTTTTAGCGCATTTATGGATACTTGTCGCCCGCCATGGCAACCGTCAGTTGTAGCCAGCCTATGCATCCATTTTCATCCAAGTCTGCACCGGTTAGTCGCAGCCCCCTTTTTGCATCAGTGTTTCTACCGTGGGATCTGTCACATCGCTCTATACGCGAACTTCTATTAACTTCTCTAGCTCATTTTGGCTTTGCAGGCTTTCGCTACCAAGTGCAGCCCATCCAAAACGGTGAGATTCTGCATACTTCACTAAGGCACGATACTTTTACCCGCCTTGATGTGCAACGGTGGGGCGGACCTGGCATCGGGTGTTAAAGGCCGTGCGTTGTTTCAAGGCCTGAGTGGATATGCGGCTAGGCATAATGTCCCTTGAGTAGTGCATGGTCACTCTTCTCGGAGCGTACAGAGCCGTGGTGCGCGGAGAGCAATCAACGTCGCCCGCGCGCACCACGCACAAGGCAACTTCACCAGTGCAAACTTGGTTGCTCAAGAGGGCCTATCCCCTATTGTATATCTAACCACCTGCTTATCGACACGTGTCGCCCGTCAAGTGATGCATCCTGTTCACCTTTGTCACCATCGCCGCATCTGTGCTGTGCAGCCACCGCTGGCGGTTATGTAAGGATCTGTGTACAAGCTGTTCACCATCACATCACCGTGGGCATAGCGAGCAGGGGGTATTCAATTTAATTCTCGTTTGTGAATTTGGAGGTGCGCCCTACTTATATTGAAACTGTGGAGCATCCAATCAGACTCGGCAGCTCAAGCCAAGTCTATTGGTGTACGCAGATTGTGGATACCCGGTCCTTGACGAGCTCAAGGCCATCGAAATCCCCTTTTGGCCCTTTGGGGCATACTCAAGGGTTCTCTTTCACTTATTGTTGCTGGTAGGATTGCGTTGCATCCCTCTCAGGCGAGCTCATCTTGTGGTTCACACGACGGCAGAGATACTGTTTTCTCGTATTGTGATTCGAGATTCAGAGCACATTGAACCAGGGTCTGCTAAAACGGACTGCCTGGGGAAATTTTGCTTCGGAATCCTATTTCCTGCTTACCAGAATTGCATAGAGATCATCTTTTCTCGTGGATTGCGTCAACAAATGAACGTCTACACAAGAGTATAGTAATCCTAGGGAGACAACTCCGAGACTTGGCTCTCGAGCGCTCTCCATCCTTTATCTTATTCAAATATAAGCATTCTCGTCACAGCTGAATAAATATTTACCTTGCCATAGTCAACATGCCTTTCCTGACGTCCCTTCAGAATAGCATGGCATCTGCACAGCACTGTGTGAGCAGATGAGGTTAGGGGAACACCATGACAGCATGGCATCTGCACAGCACTTTGTGAGCAGATGAGGTTAGGCGAACACCGTGATAGCATGGCATCTGCACAGCACTGTGTGAGCAGATGAGGTTAGGGGAACGCCGTGACAGCATGGCATCTGCATAGCACTGTGTGAGCGGATCCAGTCACGAACACAACATAGACAGCATGGCATCTGCCCAGCACTAATCAGGTTATATGAACACTGTGACAGCATGAGACCAGACAAAGACTGTGTGAGCAGATGAGGTTAGTGAACACCGCATATTAAAGATGTATATCTGCACAGCACTGTGTGAGCAGATGAGGTTAGGTGAACACCGTGACAGAATGGCATGTGCACAGCACTGTGTGAGCAGATCAAGTCACGCACACAACATGATAGGATGGCATCTGCACAACACTAATCAGGTTAGGTGAACACCGCATGACAGCATGGCATGTGCACAACACTGTGTGAGCAGATGAGGTTAGGGGAACACCATGACAGCATGGCATCTGCACAGCACTGTGTGAGCAGATGAGGTTAGGGGAACACCGTGACAACATGGCATCTGCACAGCATGTGCACATACATATGGATTACCCTGAGTTGGATTGTGGTAAATGGATGGAGCAAAGCTTGCCAAAGAAAGTTCATGCCACAGCATGGCATCTGCACAGCACTGTGTGAGCAGATGAGGTTAGGGGAACACCGTGACAGCATGGCATCTGCACAGCACTGTGTGAGCAGATGAGGTTAGGTGAACACCGCATGACAGCATGGCATCTGCACAGCACTGTGTGAGCAGATGAGGTTAGGTGAACACCGTGACAGAATGGCATGTGCACAGCACTGTGTGAGCAGATCAAGTCACGCACACAACATGATAGGATGGCATCTGCACAACACTAATCAGGTTAGGTGAACACCGCATGACAGCATGGCATGTGCACAACACTGTGTGAGCAGATGAGGTTAGGGGAACACCATGACAGCATGGCATCTGCACAGCACTGTGTGAGCAGCATGAGGTTAGGGAACACTCGTGACAACATGGCATCTGCACAGCATGTGCACATACATATGGATTACCCTGAGTTGGATTGTGGTAAATGGATGGAGCAAAAGCTTCACAAAGAAAGTTCATGCCACAGCATGGCATCTGCACAGCACCGTGTGGAGCAGATGAGGTTAGGGGAACACTGTGATAAAGATGGCATCTGCACAGCACTGTGTGAGCAGATGAGGTTAGGTGAACACCGCACAGCATGGCATCTGCACAGCACTGTGTGAGCAGATGAGGTTAGGTGAACACCGTGACAGAATGGCATGTGCACAGCACTGTGTGAGCAGATCAAGTCACGCACACAACATGATAGGATGGCATCTGCACAACACTAATCAGGTTAGGTGAACACCGCATGACAGCATGGCATGTGCACAACACTGTGTGAGCAGATGAGGTTAGGGGAACACCATGACAGCATGGCATGTGCACAGCACTGTGTGAGCAGATGAGGTTAGGGGAACACCGTGACAACATGGCATCTGCACAGCATGTGCACATACATATGGGTTACCCTGAGTTGGATTGTGGTAAATGGATGGAGCAAAGCTTGCCAAAGAAAGTTCATGCCACAGCATGGCATCTGCACAGCACTGTGTGAGCAGATGAGGTTAGGGGAACACCGTGACAGCATGGCATCTGCACAGCACTGTGTGAGCAGATGAGGTTAGGTGAACACCGTAACAGCATGGCATCTGCACAGCACTGTGTGAGCGGATCCAGTCACGCACACAACATGATAGCATGGCATCTGCACAACACTAATCAGGTTATATGAACACCATGACAGCATGGCATCTGCACAGCACTGTGTGAGCAGATGAGGTTAGGGGAACACCGTGACAGCATGGCATCTGCACAGCACTGTGTGAGCAGATGAGGTTAGGTGAACACCGCATGACAGCATGGCATCTGCACAGCACTGTGTGAGCAGATGAGGTTAGGTGAACACCGTGACAGAATGGCGCATGCAGCACTTTTGCAGCACGTTGTGAGCAGATCAGTCACGCACACAACATGATAGGATGGCATCCACAACACTAATCAGGTTAATTCAGGCTTCCCGCACAGCCAGCATAGCATGTACACTTACTGTGAGCAGATGAGGATGAGAGGCTTCTCCTTGGCAACCAGCATGTTACTTTGCCTTTAACACTAATGTGAGCAAGATGAGGTTAGGGGAACACCGTGACAACGCCAGCATCTGCACAGCATGTGCACATACATATGGGTTACCACAGGTTGGATTGTGATAAAATGGATGGAGCAAAGCTTGCCAGAAAGTTCATACCACAACATAGCATCTCACACAACCTTTATGTGAGCAGATGAGTTAGAAACACCGTGACAGCATAAGCATCTACAGCAACTGTGGCAGACAGGAGGCGAGTTAGGTGAACACCGTAACAGCATGGCATCTGCAGCACTGTGTGAGCGGATCAGTCACGCACTGTAACATGATAGCATGGCATCTGCACAACACTAATCAGGTTATATGAACACCATGACAGCATGGCATCTGCACAGCACTTTGTGAGCAGATGAGGTTAGGCGAACACCGTGATAGCATGGCATCTGCACAGCACTGTGTGAGCAGATGAGGTTAGGGGAACGCCGTGACAGCATGGCATCTGCATAGCACTGTGTGA
>LGRX02008635.1:0-53605 GCA_001247695.2 Cymbomonas tetramitiformis
GGTCGCGGGCGCCGTGGTCGTCGGGGCCTCGGTGGTGGGGGTTGAGGTCGGCGGGGACCCGGTCGCGGGCGCCTTGGTGGGCGTGGTGGTCGCAGGGCCTCGGGTAGGCTGCGTTGTGTGCGGTGGCGTGGTTTCAGGCGCCGCGGTGATCGGGGAGTCGGTGGTGGGCGTCTCGGTTGCGACCACTTCGATGGTGGGAGGTTTGGTGGTTGGGGGCTCGGTGGTGGGCGGCACTGTGTGTGGCGGTGAGGTCACGGGCGCGCCGGTGGTGGGCGTATCGGTGGCTGGCGCGTTTGTGGTCGGCGGCATGGACGCGGGCGCTTCGGTGGTCGGGGGTCCAGTGGTGGGCGACGCAGTGGTCGGAGACGTTGTGGTTGGTGGTCCGGTTGCGGGGCTCCGAGTCGGATGAGTCGTGTGGGGCGACGCGGTGGCGGGGGGGGTGGTCGTCGGCGGTCCGGTTCGTGGGCGCTACTGTGGTGGGGGCGTCGGTGGTCGGTGCACCGCTCGCGGGCGCCGATGTGGTAGGATGAGTGGTGGTCGGCGCGCTGGTTGCGGGCGTGTCGGTGATTGGAGACTCGGTGGTGGGCGCCACGGTCGCGGGCGCCACGGTGGTCGGGTAGCTGGTGGTGGGCGTCACGGTCGTCGGCCCCGAGGTTGATGGCGTTTCGGTGGCCGGTGCCACGGTAGTCGGCGCTTCGGTGTTGGGAGCACGCGTGGCTGGGCTCCGCGTGGGCTGCGCCGTGTGCGGCGACGCGGTGTCTGGCGATGCCGTTGTCGGCGAATCGGTAATCGGCGTCTCCGTGTTGGGAGATATGGTGGGTTGTATCGTTTGCGGCGCTACGGTGGCGGGCGCGTTCGTCGTAGGCGATAGACTGGTTGGAGATGAGGTGGTGGGCGTTTCGCTTGTTGGGCCATGTGTGGGTGGTGCGGTGATTGGTGATCGTGTCGTGGGCCACGTCGTTGACGGGGATACCGTGCTTGGCATTATAGTGGTGGGCGTGCTGGTCTCGGGCGTGCTTGTTGGGTGCGCGGTGTTGGGGGGGGCAGTGGTGGGCGTCAAGGTGATGGGCGTCGCAGTCACCGGCTCTTGCGTGGGTTGCGCGGTGTACGGGGAATCGGTGACGGGCGCGGTGGTACTTGGCGATGCGGTGTTGGGCGCACGCGTTGGATGCGTCGTGTACGGCGAGTCGGTCGTGGGGGGTGGTGTCATCGGCGGATGGGTGACGGGGCCGACCGTGACCGGCGTGTTGGTCGTGGGCGGTCCGGTGTGTGGGGACGCTGTTGTGGGCGTTCGCGTCGGCGATGGCATGGGGAAAGCGTGCGGGCTGGCCGTGCGCAGATCGTGATGCGGGAACGCGGCGTCGAGACGCTCGATCGTTGTGGGGTACGGCGTGACGCGCGTGGATGGAAGCAGCGTGCTGATCTGCGTGGTCTCGCTGCCCCCGTACGTCACCGTCACCGCATCTTCGTGGTGCATATTATGAAATATCGTCATGGGAGTGTCCCTTAACATTTTGATCGTGCTAACGGCGTGCGCGTCCAGGTCCGGATACGTGCAGCTGAATTCGACCACCACGCTCCCTGGGTAGATGTTGTGCGCGACGAAGTTCGAGGTTCTGCCGTTTACGACGTGTAGCGATTGCCGCATGCTATCGACGAGGCGTGACTGGTTGATGGCGGTGTCGTAGTCTTGCCAGCGAAGATCCACGAACTTTACAGAGGCGTGCACCTGTACGGGCACGCCCGCGGCGTTCGGCGGATCGGTAACGATCGGCACGACGAGTTGCGGATGCATAACTACCGTCTGCGTCTGCATCACCGATTCGTCCGTTGGCGCCTGGTTGTCTTTTCCGGTGTCGCGCGTGGCCGCGATGACCGCCACGCATATTATGATCGCCACGAGCAAGGCGCCCGCGACGAGGTACATGATCGTCTTGGACGTCGGAGTGTTGAGTTTCCGTATCCATTTGGGTGTCGCGTCCTTTGACGGCGCGTCGTTCGGCGCAGAATTTGCACGCGCCTCGACATCTTCGAGAGGGTATCGCAGATTGATGTCGCGGACGTGCAAGCGTTTGGTTTTACCGCGTTGGTGTTGAGGTGTATATCGAGTATCGTACCGGACACGCATCGTCGCTGATGTTTACGACGGGTGAAAGGTTGTGGGTATATATATATACGTAAGCAGCCCGTGTAAGATCCGTCGATCGCGCGGAGGCATGCTAAACGGTACGGATTGTACCAGTCGATGTATGGGGTGCATAATGTAGACGTCCCGTCACGGGACGCAAACGCGCAAGCCCAACGACTGGCCCTATCTATGTGTTCGTACACCACAACCGGCCAGCACGATATAGGACAGAATCGAGTTTATGCACACTGGTATGAGTCACAGAACGTTGAGTCATCCGTCATGGCAATCGACGCGCGTAAGAAACGGAAACGTAAGGACGGACACGACGCGCGCGTTGAACTACCCCAAACAGAACTACCACCGTTACGCACCGCAACACGTGCGTCGGATGGAACGTTTTTTTAACGCGCCCGGTGAGGTGGCGGCGCAAAATAACGCTTTCGATCTTTTGACGCAGCGCACCCCGACCACGACGGTTCTGTTCGCCGTTTCGCTATTTGCGATCGTGTTCGTTGTGATGTACTCGATGCGCTTTCTACCCAGTTACTACTTCGATTTGTACTCGGACGACGTGCGGTTTTTCGACGCCTACGTGATCGACGACGTGTACAAATCGTTGGTGGCGCTATCGTGCACCACGTTCCTGACCGGTATTAACGTGTACGTCCGAAGAAAGGTTTTATCGTGGCAAATAAACTACCTCAACTCGCCACACGTTCCGCGTAAAGATCTGGACTCCGACGCGCGGATACAATGCACGATGATGTTGCACACGGTGTTTCTGTCGCTTTCCAGCGCGGTCACGCTTTTTTTCATGTTTTCCAATTTCTGGTTCCTCATCGCACAGACCGTAGGCACCATCGTGGTGACCGCTATCATGACCGGACGGTTCCTGTCCGAAAAAGAAAACGCCGCCGACTGTTTTTCATCAGACGAGGACGACGCAGCTGAGACTGTACACGCACCGTGCACGAATGAGGCCTATATGCGCACATTAAAAGCGGCCAACACGGGTGCACGAAGGGTGCTGCGCGTATAAACCGAATACCCACCAAGACGCATCATGCACTTGTTGCTACACAAGAGAATTGTCATCACAAACTCCGTCGTCATCGTACAACATTTGCCGATCGAGTCGGAAGCGGGGTCGCAGGCTCGATCTTGCAGCGACCGCGGCGTATGCTCGCGCACGCAAGAATCCATGGCTGAGAACGACGTGTCGTTTGGCGACAGCACCGCTACCGTGCACGAGTCGTACTGGATGCGCCATTTTGACTTTGAGACCAGCTGCGCCGATAGCTAAACACCCCTGTTTCGAAACAAAAATAAATAAAGCGCGCAGACGGTTTTGTATTATTATAATATCATTGTTGATGGACGAGTGCCCAGTGAGGTTCGATGCGACGGTGGTCGTGCACCACGTCGTACGCAGGTAAACCCGGCCTGCTCGGATGGGGCAAAATCAGCCGCTGCATCCGTAGCAAAACGAGCGCGCTTGCACATCCGAAAACGCCGGTGACGAACGCGAGAAGCGCGTTATCGCATATTTCGCGAAGGGCACCACGCGCGCACAGGCGCGCCAGAAATGCGACGTCGTCGGCGGTATTTTCGATCGCGCGACTGATCGCTGGCAGCAGCAACGCGTCGTCCTCGGAAACATCACGTATGCGCTCGCAATCCACGAATTCGGCGGACCACGCTCTCTGGTCTCCGTCGCGGTCGTTGCACACCACGCTTCGCAGCCGCTGCGCCTCCAAGCGCTTTCGGATTATCCCCCTGTGTTGCGTGCGATAATGCTGCGTGAAATGTAAGGTGAGGTCAATCAGGGCGATGAAAGCGCACGCAACTGTGAACAGCGCGCTTATCGAAACCCAGCCCCGACCGAAGTACGGCGTATGCGCGATCATGCGCAACGGAATGTGAAGCGCGCGATAACGTTATTACTTGTACCGTATATTTATACGTGTGTGGTTTTATTTCCAGGTGCCGTTTTATATTTCTCTTGCTCGCATCGGGTGTATAAGGCACGTGCGCCCTCCGTGCGCCGTATGCACTCTTGGAGTTCAGATTGGGACGTTTCGTAGCGGCGCTTCGCCCGTATATAATCTGCATACCGATCCTGCACTCGCGTCTCGTAGAACCGGCACGCGTTGAACGAGCTTGACATGGCTCCTGTAATATTTTGAATCTCGTGATACATCCTATTCAATCCGTCGTTATCAAATTTCCTGGTTTTGAAACAATTCCTAAAAGAATACGTGCTCGAGGGAAAGTCGTACACAGTGACGACGTCGAGTGCTAAACATCTACCTGTGTATTCCGTAATACGCGTATCAATGCTTCGCGTGTTTGAATACGTGTTAGGTAGGACCATAAATCCAGGACAATCTTTCTGTGAATCAAAATGCGTCATGCGAATGAAAGTGGGGTGGTAAGTGCCCACGAAGTCGCGCAGTGATTGGTAAGTTTTTTGTGAAAAGGCAACCTCCAACACCACATCCTCGTAATGGCGCTCCGCTCCTACAATCCACCCTCGGATCGTAGTCTCCACGCTCTCATTGTGCACAGTTTCAGGGATAACCCCCTCGGCTTCTAACCACAGTCTTTGTTGACCATCGATTATTTTATCCCACAAGGATAGCATGATGTCCTTCAATGCCGTGCCGTCCTCGTGTCCGCAATCGAAGACCGAGTTATTTACCGGGGTTGGAAACTTCTCCGTGACCATGGTTACAGTATTGTCGAGCGTGCACTCAGTATTATTCTGTCTGTAAAAGACGCAAGGCCTGTGTATTTACATGTCAAATTTCGGTGGGTGATTACGCGTATCTATAAAAAATTAAAAAATAAAAAAGAGACACCCGTGTACGGGGTGCGTGGCTTTGTGAGTCCTCATGCCTGCGCGTATCTAAATTACAAATTACGTAAAGTTGAAAATTCGTTGTCGCTAAAACCTGAAGCGCGCGATATCGTTATCACTTGTACCGTATATTTATACTTTTACGTTTTTTTTTTTATATTTGTCTTGCTTTGGGTTTGCTTTCATCGCATCGGTCAAATCTGAAAACGCTGTGTTCCTAATCTCGTTTGCAATATCTACTAATTTTTCTTTTGAAAGTTCACCAGTTGGCAACATAACATGTTTTCGCTCCGCCGTGGTACTATATTTCATTACTACTCCATCCTCTTTGGTTTTGAATGCGCAAACAAGTAAGTATAACCATATAGGGTTTTGTTCAGCGTACTTGTTCTTCTCGGAATTATTTTCTATAAATTCTGTGGATGTTGAAAGTTCCATTTCATAAAACTCATTTAGCTCTTCACATAAACGGTTGGCGTCATGAATTTGATATCCAGAATTCCCAAACCAACCACCCGCGCGTCGAGTCCGATGAAATCGTTACGTAGCCAACAGCCCGCCACCACAGCGCTGGTGCTGCACGCCGGACTCGCGGTGTCGCCCAGCTGTATCGTGATCCCGGTTGCGCGCGGCACATCGGCGCACTCCACAACGACGCGCCCGGACGTCAGCATCGCGGCGTATTCCATGAACTCGTTCTCGCTGCGGACGTCGCAGCATTCGCGGACGTAGCGGGCCAGGTGCGTATCGGCGTCGCCGTCTTTATAATGCAACCGCAACACGCTCGCAAAACGAAATTTGGACCGCACCAGCAGAGCTCTGCGCCACGTGTTTTCGCAGGTCCATCTGTTCGTGCATCGTATATGCGTGCACGCCCCGCCCGGTGCGGTCGGCTCGCGGGTGTAGAGCGTCACGCGCAGCGCCGGGGTCCGCGCGTCCACGACGATAACGGGGCTCGCCTCGTTGGCGGTCAGCGACTGCAACATCTCGGTGGCGGCCAACGTCAGATCGGCGTACGACAACGGATCGCCGAACTCCAAAATCTTCCGCGACCCGCGCACGTCCGGGGCAACGCACGAGCGCGTGGTGCGCACCACCACCGCCTGCCCCAGCGTCAAACCCGCGCAATCCGCCTCGACATCCGCCAAGGATGGCTCCGGCGACGCGTGGGCGATGGATGCGGCGTCGTCTACAAATTGGGTGAGCGCTCGACGGGCCCAAGACGGCCAGTCGCTCGTTTCGTGCAACGGTAGAGCGTGCGGCTCGCCGCTGTCGCACACCGATAACGCAAACCGCAGATGCTCGCTGCCGCGTACGATTCGCGGATTTTGGTTGCGTGTCGTCACAAACCACCAGAGCATCGCGCGTGTGCCATACTGCAGGGCGAATTGCAGATGCGCTGCAGGGGTGTCGCAATCGCGCAGGTAGATCCACCCACCGGCGATGCACGCGTCCAATGCACGCACGAGACATCGTATGAAGTTGTCTTGTTTCCAACGCGCGGCCTTCTTGCGCGCGTCCAACAGCCGCCGCATTCCCACTCGCGAATCGTTACACGGGGCCAATTCCAGCACGCGCGCCCGTTGCGTTTTGTTGCACGCCGCGCGACGATGCGCCTCGCAGATCGCGACCAAGCAATGCATCAAAACCTTTGAGGTAAAAGGTGCGTCCGGAGCGTCCGCGCGGACCGCGCGTTCCGTCTTTGCGTCAATCTCGTACGCAACCAGCGGGTGAGTGGTGGGAATGTTTGTGCAGCGCACGTCGCGCACGACGCGCTTGGATCTGACGCGGCACACCGATTCGCACAATGTGCACGCGTGAGGCGCACAGCGATCGCACCGCAGGATCTGATAGGTCGACGCGCCGTCCACGATACGTTGCGCAAGAACGTGCCCGCGAAGCGTCATGGTGTTGGGCTGTTGACGGTGCGAGTGCACGTGTGGCGCACCGACGACGACCGGTGTACAGGGCGATTCAAATTTACACAGCGGCGGTTTGTAAACTTTAGCTCGACCGAAGCACCGATACTCAAAAATCTTAAGTGGTTTGTTAAAAATGTTATACGACCCAGTGGATTATAAAAAAAATAACCACGCCCCTGGGGCCTACGGTACGAGTACTGGTAGGTCCAGTGGGTAATAATGTGTCCAATATGGTATTTAACGTACGTGGCTCCCTCAAACTGCCACAGTAAAATCCTCAATTGGAGGCGACGTTCGTCATCCGGCCCAGAGTAGGCCCGGGGAAATTAATTTACTCATACGCCCGATGGGGAGCGACAAAGGATTGCATCGTATTTTGATCTCTGGAATCATGGACTGTCGGATTTGGTAAATTGCCACTGTTAAAAATAAACGAACCAGTTTAAGTTGTGCAGCTGCACTCCTCTCACGAACGCGTTGTGCCGAACCTATTTACGGCGTGGCGTCGACAGTGTTAATCAAAGCGAACTTTCTCTTACAGGTTCAAAAAAAAAATGGCGGCGCTATCAAAAGTTCCCAACTTTAACAATGGTTCCGTTAATGTATTTAAAACGAGTTGGATGATAGAACCGGTGTCGTCTTTACTTCGGCCACGAGATACAGCTGTCCTTAGTTGTGTGAATAAGGCAACCTTGGAACATTACGTCAAGCATATCTTGTCAGAAGATTTTGAGGCCGTGAGTGCCAAGCTGAGGAACGCTGATGAAAAGCGTCTTATCGGCTATACGCAAACTGGTTCGTCAGTTGCCGAGCAAACAGTACTAGAATATAAGGTATTTGCAGCCGTGTGTGATATGGCACGCAGGGCTGACCCTATTCGTACTTTGAGCCGCGTAGCGCGTGTCGAGCTACCTGCGCATTATTTTTCTGATACCAACACGGCGCAGCTTGTCGAGGAGTATTTGTACTTTCACATTTTTAAACTAGATCAGCCCACACCGGCGTGCCTAAATTTATCAGATGAGGTAGTGCCGATTACCACCTTAGAAAAGGGGCCATTTCTTTTGTCAGAAGATGTACCATGTAGTGAACAACGTCAGGTTCTGCGCAAGAAAATAGTACAAGTGCTCTCACCTTGCGCGAGTAGCCTCCAAATGTTCATCGCTGATTTGCTCTGGGTGACTCTGGACGACTCCTGCGACCGGTTCTACATCACGGAAACTTGGTTTCAAAAAAACTTGTACGCGGGTACGTGGGCAACCTGTCATATGCGACGTATGTTGTTTTACTTTTGCGGTTGAAAAGCTGAAAACGTGTTTTCCTTGCAGTTATGTCACGAGCATTTACGTATTTTACCTGTCTGCGTAACAACATGGATGGAGCTCAATTTCGTGAGCAAGTTCACGCGTTTGGCACAGTTTCACCGAAACTTATTCCGGTGCTGTTAACTTTGGGTCCACTTTCATTCAATTTGGATAAGCGGTTAGTACCAGCATTCGTAGACGAGAAGGATTTCATAAAATGCTCGGATACAGAAACGTACATGGCACAAGTCTGTATCAGTTCCGAGAGCGAACCGTTGTTTCAAGGCGGCTTGCCGAACTGTAAAGATGCACAAGAATGGTACGACGTGTGTGGCAAGTTGCACGCGCTGTGGTCGGATGATCCTTTGGAAGCGACGATTGTTGACCTGTTGGCGTCTGGGGACAAACAGTCGGCCGTGAACAGCATTTCTATACGGCTAGAAATGTATCTGTCTCACACCCACTACGTTTTGAACCGGGTGTTTAGAAGCCAGGCAACTTCTTGCTGCGAACCAAATTGGGCGCAACTCTTTTGGTCATTTTTAACTGAAAAAAAGGTTCAGCACGGTTCTGCAATACAACCCGCGCTGCTGTGTGCACGCTACTGCTACAGCCGTCTTGAGGGTACGGAGTTTGGTTTCACGCCACCCGATACGGTCAGGCAGTGTCCCAAGGTGTACCTCGCTTTGCGTACGATGCTTCGTATTGGACTCTGTGGAAAAATAGTCTCTAAAGACCTGCGTTGCGTTACAGATGAGTTTTATGGAATTTTTGTTAGAACCGTCAGAGCTATCGGACATAAATATTTTAAAGATCATGCAGAAGCCAAAAGTGATCACGAGATGCAGGAAGGTGTCAAAACTGTTTTGGGTTTGTAATTAAAGACTTCCCAGCCATATTAGCTTGGGGTAATTCCATAGTTTTAGTATTCCTGCAACCTCGTATTTTGTAAAAGCAAGTGCCAAAGTACCAAGCTTGCCGAACAAGTCTTGTTTGCGTCAGAAATGGTGTGTGGTGTGACACTCGTTGCAGTTCTTAAGTGTTCTTCGATTTTGTGCTGTTGACACGTTTGAAAATTGTTGTCGTAGGCCAAAAAAGCGTGGACACTTGTATTCTAAGGCCCATAAATATTTAAAACCTTGAGTTCTTTGTAAAGTGTGTCAAACGTATTCACCGGTTCGTTGTACACGCCTAAGTGGCGAAACCTAAAAACTGTTGACAGGTTATTGTGTGCGTACCTTATGAGGTAAACCTACGCTGCAATCAGGTACAGGGCGAGCAATTTCACTATGTTCAGGTTATACGCACGTGCACATATTAGAACAGCGGGGTGCTCAAACATTATGTTACCGGGTGCCTTAATAACTTATATAAACTAATAAACTTAAGCACCGTATAAACAGGTCCACATTTCGTGCAGCTATTGGTTGACCTGAACCTCTTATATTGTAAAAAACGGACAAAGCCCTGAGTATCGCACAGGACCTACGCTCGGTTCGTGTGCAGCGCGAACAATTTCACTACGACCAAAATATAGGCACGTACACATATACAAAAGGCGGGGTGTAAAAAAATAATGTTACCGGAAGCCTTTATAACTTATAAATTACGTACTCACCAACTAATGAGGTCCACATTTCGTGCAGCTACCGGTATACACTGTAACCTATTATATTTGTAAAAACAGACAAGCCTTGAGTATCGCACAGGTTGCGAATGCACGCTTTGTGGAAATAAGGGGTGTTCGCCGTTAAAGGTATAACAAACTCGAAAAAATCTAGCAAAGACGAAGGTTACAGTTGGGATAACGTTTAGGACGTTTAGCCTTCTTTATCTTTCTCTGCAATGGCACCGATAAAATTAGCAAGTTCGGCTGCAAAGTTGTCGTCTGCCAGTTTATGCTGCTCGCTTTTACGAGTTGCCGGCTGACCGACTTTGGTAGAAACCTGCGCTTCTGCAACAAACGCTGGTACTTGGGTGTTTTTCCGCGGTTTCTTATTTCTGGGTTTTGTCCCATCTGTACCAAATTTTCCTGACGGGTACGTCTCGTCGTGAATTGCCCAACAAGGCTTTCCGCCGTCCAGCTTCCAGCAAAACCCATCTCGCCCCAAATAGTAACAATGCTTTTGCTCGATAGACTTTGTACCATTTTTCCAACCAAAAGAACTACTTCTTCGTTGTGGTTTCATGTTCAGCAACAATTTTTTTGCTTACAGTAAGTTAGCTGGTTTTGTGTAACTTTAGGGCGCTTTATACACGGAGCTTGCCGATATGTTCTTATGGTATATTAGCGGGCAAATTACCTCTGTACTGTACTGCACTGTAGGTCGATACACCGTCGTGTGTACTGTGGTATGTACCGACCGTTCCGTATCACATTTTATTTATACTGACAACACCCACGCCTCCACCTCCATCCAGCACTGTCGTACTTTCTGTCCGTATCAAACTGTCGGCGACGAATAACGGTGTACCTCCAAGCAGAGACGCCGAAATTGACATGCTGTCACGGACGCGGTACACAAACGAGACAGTACAGACGAGACGACAGTACAGAACAAAGATAATTTCTCCGTTAAAAATACGGGTTGGATAAAATCATTTTTTGACCATGGGGGAGGGGGGGAAGCGGGTGTAGTTTTTTGTCTGTAGACCGCGTTACTAACCATTATCGTCGATACTAGGCGGATCGATCTCAAAAAGAGATCTCCACTAGGCCATCTGACCGTAGGATCATGTGCGCGACAGTGTTTCGCTTTTTGCATCCCAACATGCCATGCCATAACGCGTGGGTGGCGTCGCGGTAAATGTACGCGACTGCAGTGGCACTGTCATCGTTAGCGTCTGGCGATCGTGAGATCGGAAGTTCGTCTGTGTCGCCCGTTGGGATTCGCGCTTTGCTGCTGCTGATTAAGTAAGTAAGGTAATTTGGTCCGGTTCCAAATTATAAGGAGCAGAGGTTCCAAGCACCAACGCAGGCCATACCGAACAAGCGTTTTCCCTTGTATCTTACGTGCAACGTAAATATACACTCAGGATGCTTGCACGTCCGAAAGGTCGTACGCGCGAGCCCGTTGCGCCCGTTGAAAGGTCTCGTCGGCCAAAATCAGCGGTATCTCCGTGATCTTTGGCGGCACCCAGAAAGCCCAAACGGACCACGCCGTGGTCACGTATTCGTCGTAGCGAGCGTGCCTGTACGTTCTCACGATGGTGGCCATTGCGTATATCGTCATGAAAAGCCCGTCACGATCGGCGTCATCCACGCAGTAGTAGTAGATGGGGTATCCGCGTTTCGTGCACGCCAGTGATTTGTCCGCGGGCGCAAAAAAGCACGCGGCCTCGCATCTGCTGGTGTTTTGCAAAAAGTCGACGTACGCGTTCAAGGCGTCGCGACCGACGCGCAAAAACTGTCGCGCGCGGGATCTCATGGTTTCACAATCGGTGATACGCGCGAGATCGGCGAACGCGTGCAAATAGACCACACCGTGACGTCGGAACCACTGTACGTGTCGGCGATCGTCGGCTGCAAAACATTCGGGTGAGTACGTCAGGCGTCGTAGAGCGTTCGTATAGATATCGTGACGCGCGGTTTTTATGAGATCGAGCTCGTTGAACATGCCGTTGTGGGGGTGAACGACGGCGCACACGCGGTCCATTATTGTATCGGACACGGGCGTGCCCTGCAACGCGCCGTTCTGTAGGCAGGCGTACAAAAAATGGCGCGCGGAGTTCAGAGCGCATCGTTTGAGGCTGTACCAGAACCACCCGCTCCAACGATGAACGTCGTTGCTTACAAAGCTCGTGTGACGTACGGTCATAAAATCGCGAAACAAACAAAACAAGTCGCGCTGCACGCCCGCGTCGGCGCGCGTCGCGAACACGACCGGTGTCACGCTGTCGTAATCGATGGCGACAATCTCCTGTATCGTGGCACTTTTTTTTAGCGTCACGCGTAGATGCAAGGGTGACGCGTCCACGAGCACCCGCTGCGTTGCGATGCGAGTGTGGGCCATGACATTAATTGTGTAAGGTACCTCCATTGGCGCTTTCTTAAACGCGTCCAACAGCGTTTCATTATATATTGACGTCGGTGTGGTGCTCGTGCGATCAGTTGTACAAAACGGCACCCATGTGCGTATATGTATATATATATATACACACTCGCGCGCGTGTATTATTCTGGTATTGCTGGGTCTGCGCGTCATGACAGACAACGTCGATCGTTATTGCTGGATCGTAACAGCAGTTTTGACCACGGTTTTTGCGGGTCTGGCGATATACGCAACGGTGCGTCTGGCGGATCGGAGCAGCGACAGCGGCGAAGATACGTACGAGGCGCGTTACGAAGTGCGTTTCGATGGTCAGTTCTATCCGCAGTACGTAGTGGACAAACCCTTCAGAAGCGAATTCATCACCAACTTCTGCGACCAGTCCGTGAGCTACGCCGATCGGATAGCCACGACAGCGAAAAACGCCCACGTGCATTCCGTGCGCGAGGGCAGCGTCATCGTGCTGGGCGTGCTGCACTTCCAAAACTACGACCAAGCCGTGAACCTGCTCGAACGCATGTTCGACGAGGTGGACCTGGCGTTTCCACGCTTCGCCGAGGATAAGGATTTCTACGGATCCATGCGCGTGATCGGTGCGTTCGTCAACGGCGACGCCGTGCACGCGCCGCCGTCGCCGTACTCGCTCCCTCCGGGGCCTCACGCCACTCCCGAGCCGCCGGGCGTCACGCATCAGGATACCTGGTTGTACTACCCCTCGTGCGCGCGTTTCGGGTTGTGCACGAACTACATGGAGAACGTGGACTACACGGTGCTCGATCGCCCTGAGCGTTGGCGCGCGGTCTGTCCGTACGCGTGGGCCATCAACCCGAAGACAACCTACGCGTGGGAGCCGCGCGTGTACGTGTCGACGTGCGGTATCGCCGTGGGGTTCGTGGCGAACGGTGTGACACAGATCTGCAACTCCAGCACGGAGGTGGAGGGGTGGCTGAACGACCCGGCACACAACGACGACGCGTACTGCCGTAGTTTTTGCGACGCCACCGACTGCATCTACCCCGACTACGCGGCACGGCAGTGCGCGTGCGACGCGGTGCCAGCGATCGTGGGATGCCCGGGTCATCGCAGCGTGTGCTGCACGCCGAAGAACGAGTCGAACGTCCGCTGCTTTTGCGTGGGGCACGAGAATTACGCGCAACAAAACACGGCAGGTATCGCGGGCGACGACGAATCTACGAACAGCCAGCATTACTACACGTGCGATCACGTGACGAACGACGCGTGCGACGCTACGCAGTGCGTCGTGCCAGGTCCACCGCCACCGCCACCCCACCCCCACCGCCATCGCCCCCCACCGCCACCGCCCCGCCCCCGCCACCGCCACCGTTTTTGCCATCGACTCCTTTTCCGCCATCGCCCCCCACCGCCACCGTCCCCCCTCCGCCTCGCCTCGCCACCGCCTCCTCCTCCTCCTCCGGGGGGCCATCGTCTGACGAGCGATGGTCGGCATCCTGGGCCTCTTTAGGCCTGACCTCCCCGCGGTCCCCCCCGGGCGTGCGTCGCAGACGGCGAGCACGGCGAAAGGATGCAAAGTGTCAAACCTTGGTCTAAGCCAAGGTCCGAGGGGCAATACCCGGCCGGCGGGCTGGGGATGCGCACGGCCTCCTTTTTTGGAGGTCCCCCTTGAGGCTCGCAGTGTGGTGGAACTGCGGGGCCGGTGTGCGTGCGGCTGGAAGGGACTCACCTGTCCGGGATTTTTCCAGGGGACCTTGGGTGAGGACCTCCAGCCCCCCGTCTCTCCGGGGCGTCTTCACTTGGCGCAGTGGGCGCGAGTGTCGATGAGAAAGGGGGGCATCCGAGAGCACAGGCTGCAGGGACAGTCTTCAGCACGGCGTGGATAGTTTCCCTGTTTCTCTGCTGGACACCAGGTACACCGCGGCAGGTCGCCGGTCAGGAGTACCTGGGAGGTACCCGGTGGCAATGGCCATCGGGGCATAGGAGGGGTCCTTTTTCCAGCAGAGATTCATACTCACACGAGCGCCACTGGTGTTGCGGGCTTGGACCGTGGCCGGGTGGTGGTGCCCTCCCAGCGTTTCGACGCACCCCAGCTTTCAGCCCCTCCTTGAAGAAGATTATGATTATGAGTACGGACGATGAGAACGACGATTTGCCGCCTATGGGCGGCGCGCTCCCGGTGCCTTCTCGGAGAGCACAGCGGTCGAGGAGTGGTGGTGCCGCGACGGTCAGGAACTCACCCATTGAGGTGGGCCGTACGACTGGAGCGGCACGTGGCGGTGATAGTAGGCTGCATGCCGGGCGCGCGAGGCGGACGATTGGGCAGCTTTTGCGGCGAGCAGCAGATGAAGTTGCAGGGCCTGGTCCGGCACTGGTACCCAGTGCCGCCCCCACTGGGCCGCGGACCCGGGCCCAGGCCAGGGCCGGCCAGGAGGTGCAGCAGAGGCCGCGGCGGCAGCAGTGGCAACGGCAGCACCAGCACCAGCAGCGACCTCACCAGCGCCAGCAGCAGCAGCCGCACCGGCGGCAGCAGCAGCGGGGAAGTCCGGCAGGGGCGGCTCTGGCGACTGGTAGTGTGGTGGGGTCAGGTGGCAGAAGGACGACGAGATCGGTGAGCGGGGCGGCAGGCGGGCCAGCTAGCTCAGTGGCGGTGGATGGGACAGCCTCGGTTGGGGTGGCGAGAGGTGGTCAGCCGGAGCGGAGGCGAGCGCAGCGCCCGGCAGGGGCTGTGGCGGGCGAGGGTGTGTCCGGCGGTTCACCCAGGGCTGGCGAGCGAGCGGGGAGACGGCCTGGTCGGGGCGCGAGGGCTAGAGAGGCACAGCGGCGGACGCGCTCGGTGAATGACATGGCTCGGGAGGATGAGGTAGCTCGAGATGTTGACGGGCCAGATCATAGCGGAGGCCTTGACGGAGGAACCCTGGGGTCTCCGCCGGTGCCTGAGGGGCTTGCGGGGTTGCTCAGCTCGCCGGTCAGATCGGTGGGAGGCGGCTTGTTGGACTGGGGTGCCTCCGGGGCCTCGGAGGAGCTGGGTGCCGTCTTTGGCTCTGTGGGGCTCGAGTTGGAGGAGTCCGCCGTGTCCTTGGGACTCGCTCTTGATCCTACTCCAGATGATGCCCCTGCGGTGGATGAGCCGGCTAGGGTGGATGCGGGCTCGCCGGCGGGCAGCGCTGCGAGTGAGCGAGCTGTGGAGCGGTCGGGTGGGCCCCGCCAGGTCAGGAGCTTGCCCTCGGGGGTGGGCTGTGCGGCCGGGGCGGTGGGCGGGACGGCGAGCAGCAGTAGGTCGACGAGGAGCACGGCGAGCAGGGGCAGGCAGCGCAGCAGAATGGCGGACGGCGACGGGGAGGCTGGTGCGGCGGCGGCAGGTGCAGCGAGGACCGATGTGGGGACGACGATGAGGGTGACGAGGTCGGTGAGCAGAGCTGCAGGGCGGCAGCAGACGCGAGTGCCTGGAGACGCTGGAGAGGCGGTCGGGGTGCCCGGCGGCACAAGCGGAGCTGGAGGACGAGCCGGCGGGCGGCCCAGGCGGGCTCGCTCGGTGGAGAGCCTGTTCCGGGGGGGCGTTGTTGGGGGGGTGATTGATGCCCACGTGGAGGCGGTGGCTTCCGACCCGCAGGCCGTCTCCTGTCCGGACACCGGTGGAGGGGGTCTGGATTCCCCGCCATTGCCGAGTGGATTGGTGGGACTGCTTGGGGTGGAGAGTCCTGCCGTGTCCTTGGGGCTCACCTTTGATCCTACGCCGGGGGCTGCCCCTGATGAGAGGGAGCGTGCTGAGGTGGCTGTGAACTCGCTGGTGGATGACGGTGCAGAGGAGCGGGCAGTGGAGCGGCTGAGTGGACCGTTTGGCGCGCTCAGTTCTTCGGCCGTGGCGGTGCCAGCCCGGGGGCTGAGTTCTTGGATTGGGCCGCTCTTCACGCCGGTGGACGCGCAGTGGTGCGGACACGACATGACTGAGATGCCCCCCTCGGGGGTGGTGGACCGAGAAGGCAGTCCGGCCACTTACTCCTGGCTGTTCTGCCCCATGATCCTGGATGCGGTGGGGTGGCCGGAGGCCTTCCCCAGCCTGCCCAGGACGGCCAGGTGGACTCAGTTGGCTAATGCGCTTGGGCAGGCCTTAGCGGAGGCGGGCATCACCCTGGACATTGTGGGGGGATACGTCCTCGAGGGGGGCCCTGCCCCATTCCACATGACGGCCGAGAGGCAGGAGCAGATCATTGGCATGGCTGGCGAGGCGGGTCAGTTGGTGCAGGCTTTCGGGCTGGAGGTGGTGAGGCAGGCCGGTGCGGTGCAGGGTGGCAGGCCGGAGGCCGTCGGCGGGGATCAGGAGCAAGAGGCGAGCTGCCTTGTGGGGTTTGCGAGCAGTCGGGATACCAGCGGCCACGGGGGAGAGACCTGGTGGGTCGCAGATTGCGGTTCATCTATGCGTCTGGTCCACGGGTTGCGACGGTTACCGAGTACCAGCCCAATGTCAGAGGTCGGGGTCGGCATGTGATCCAGTGGGATGACACTGTTGGGGACTTCACAAATTTTGACATCTCGAATAGCCGCGTCCCAATTGAGTTCCTCTCGGCAGATGGTACCCAGGTTCTTTGGCGGCACAGGAGAGCGGAGGACATGAGGGCTGAGGGGTCTCGGCAGCGGCTGGCGGACCCGGGCGGGCCTGGGCGGCGGGCGGGTGACGTGCCGCAGGCCGCTAGGGCGTTGGCGGTTGAGGCCTGCGAAACGCCTGTGGTCGAGAGCGAGGCCGCCGTTGAGGTGTCGGGTACCCCGGGTGGAGAGTTTGCTTTGCTTGATGCTAGTGCTCTTGAAGCGCTCCTGCGTGGTGAGGCTGAGGGTGCCGGCGCCTCTTTTCGCCACGAGAGTGTCCTGAGCCGGGACCTCACTGCTGATGAGGTTGATGGGGTCGGTCAGCACCTGCGTCCCCCTGAGGTGGTGAGGCTGCATGAGGGGCGGTGGCACCTCGCTATGATGGTGGACGAGGATGAATTTGACCTCGGCGATGGGCTCGTCCAGGGTGCTACGGTGTCAATGACCTTGCGGGCGGCGTGGGATGCCATGCGGGAGGCCCGGGCACAACTTGGTGATGACATCCACGGCCCGCTGCCTGAGCGTGACGTTGTGGTTGAGGAGCTGGCTCTGGCGCCGAGTGGCTTGAGTGCGAGTGAAGCGGCGACCGCCCTCACGGCTTTTCAGGTGCAGGAACCGGAGGAGCTTGGGGATGAGTGCTACATTTGCGGTCAGGATTGGGAGCCGGGGCAGGGTGCGGTGAGGTGGCCGTGCTGTAGGCGTCCCTGCACTCATCAGATCTGTGGCGCGAGGTGGCTGGTGCAGCGTGACTCTTGTGGGTTGTGTAGGGCTTCACCGGGGGAGGCGATGAGGTCCAACAGAGCGGCACAGGCGGACTTGGCTGCTAGGCGGGCGGCGCGGACTGGCTGGGGGCCGGAGGTGGTGGGAGAGGGTGCGGCTGTTATTGGCGCAGGCGGGGGCAGTGGCGGCATTCCTGGACGGCCTTTGGGTGTGGTGTCCCCAGTTCCTGTCGTTGTTGCTCCGCGGCGTGCGGGAAGGCGGAGAGCTGCGGAGTATGACGGTGACCCGCCTCCGGGTGAGGATGAGCCTGCTTTCCGGTGCCCGGTCTGTACTGCCCGAGTGAGCCCCAACCCGACGCGGATGTCCCGTCACCTGCGGCAGCACCACGAGCCTGATGACTATGCGTTGACGGACCTTTCGGCCTTTGGGTGTGCGGCCTGCCCGAGGTGTGAGGTTGCCTACGCCAGTGGTGCGCCCCTCACCTCCCACTACTCGACGTGCTCCTCGGTGGTGGAGGCAGGCGAGGGTGCGGGTGGAGAGGCGGGGCCAGGAGTGGCTAGTCGGGTTGGTGGGACACCTGGAGCCTCTCGTGGCAGACGGCAGGGGGCTGAGGTCCCGGCTGACCCGGTCGTTCCGGACGCCTCGTGGGAATGGCTGCGTGGGCTGGACCTGGCGGAGGTGTTTGCCTGCCCCCTGACCACGGCTAGGCATGTTCCCAAGCGGGCGAGGAACCAGTTCGCAGAGGCCATGCGGTGGGTGATGCGAAGCCTCGGTAGTGGTGATGAGGACTTCTGGCGCCTTCTCGGTCTTGCTCCGCGGTTGCTGCTTGGCTCGATTCCTGAGGCCAGGAAGAAGTCCCTCCCTGCGGAGGTGGTGCGCGAGCGGGTCAGGCGCTTTCTTGCAGGCGATTGGGAAGAGCTGTACCGGGTGTCGGTTCCTTCAGCTCCGGCCTGGCCAGGGCGGGCTTCGGAGGAGCGGGCCTTTGCTGATGTGGTGAGCTTGGTGAAGGAGGGACAGCTCTCGAAGGCGGTCCGGCGGCTTGACCCTGGTGCCCTTGCTCCCCTCGTTGAGGAGACATTGGAGGCACTTAGGGACCTTCACCCGGCTGGGGACGGCCTTCCCGGCAGAGTGCAGGCTGCCCCGTTGGAGCTTGAGGAGGCGGCAGTCGAGGCTGAGTGCAGGCGTCTTCCAGTGGCCTCTGGGCCGGGCTGCTCCCAGTTGAGGTTCGAGCACATCGGGGTCATCTTCGGCGGGGGTGATGGATTGCCTGCCATTAAGCATGCCTGCGAGCAGTTTGTGGGGGACAGAGTGCCGGCGGGTGTGCTGCCATGGATCATGGGTGCGAGGCTGGTGGCTCTTCTGAAACCTGGCGGTGGGGTGCGCCCGATTGCGTGCGGTGAATCGTTGCGGAGGCTTGCGGGCAAGGTGGTTTGCAGACAGATGCGGACGAGATGGGCTACCTACTTCAGCCCGCCGCCCCGAGAGGGGGCTGCCTCTTCGGCGGCTCAGCTTGGAGTGGGGGTGCCAGGTGGGGCGGAGGTGTGCGTGCACACGGTTCAGGCGTTGCTTGGGGCGGACCCCTCGTGGTGTGACTTGGCACTTGACTGTAAGAACGCCTTCAACACGGTTAAGCGCAGCGTGATCTACAAGGAGGTCAGCGACAACTTCCCGGAGCTTTTGGGTATGGCGGAGAGCAGCTTCAGACATCGGGCTCGCCTTGGGTGGCAGGGGGCTGATGGGAGGTTCAGATGGGTGGAGTCGGCAGAGGGTGCCCAGCAAGGTGACCCGTTGGGCCCCTTCTTCACTGCTGTTGCTTTGCAGCCGGCCCTCCAGGCCACTCTGGACGAGCACCCGGACGTTTTCATCATGGCGTACCTCGATGACATTCACATCATAGGGCCGCCGGATAAGGCCCGGGCGGCGTATGGCACCATTGTCCCTCTATTGAGGGCTGCGGGGCTTGAGCTGAATGTCTCGAAGAGCACGGTGTACAGCCCTGCCGGTGCTTGCCCGGAATTTGCGGACGTGGTGGACGGTGGTGGGGCGCCAATGCCGGGGTCGGTGACTCCCTTGGACGGGGTCAAGGTGCTGGGCATACCGGTGGGGTCTGACCGATGGGTCGCCGACAAGTGTGTCGAGATGGCTTTTGCGGCCGGGGCCGTCCTCCCTAAGCTTGCCCGTCTGGATGATCCTCAGGTGCAGCTCCTTCTCTTGAGGTTCTGTGCCCATCCGCGCTTCATGCACCTGGTCCGGGGGGTCCCGCCCCACCTGCTTGTGCGGGGGGCCCTGGCCCACGATAATGGGATCCAGGAGTGCCTTCAGGAGGTGGCGGGGAGCCCTTACCCGCTGGGAGAGGAAGCGGTTGCCCTCAGCCAGTTGCCTACCCGGTGGGGAGGGCTTGGTCTCTCTTCGGCGCAACGCCTGGCCCCGGCTGGGTGGCTTGGGTCATGGGCCCAGGTGTGGGGGCGAATGGTGGTCTTGTTCCCGGCGGTGAGGGATATGTTGCCACACCTTGGTGCCCCGGAGGATTCAGAGGTCGGAGAGCATCCATTGGCGGCGGGTATGGTTGCGGCGATGGGGGACGTGCGAGGTGCGCGGGCTCGAGTGGTGGAGGCTTTGGGTGCGGGGCATCCCGTGCCGGAGAGCTTGAAGGTGCCGGAGGAGGCGCCGGTTTGGGGGGGATTCGGCTCAAGTCAGCCAACGCGTCAGAAGGAGCTAACCAATTATCAACATGGTTCCGACTGGCTGCGCTTGTTTGAAGGGGCGAACACCTCTGTCCGGGCCCGGTTGCTCAGCCTCTCCCGAGATGGTGCTACGGCACACCTCAATGCTCTCCCTCATGATGGTGGATTCCGCATGCGGCCCACTGCTGCAGTCATCGCGGTGTGTCTTCAGCTTGGGGCTTCGATTCCCCTGGTTCGGGAGGTCTCGGCTGTTGGCACGGGTAGCTGTGCGTGTGGTGAGGTTGTGGACGACTTTGGGTACCATTACTTGGCTTGCAACAGACGGGGGATGTTCACCTACCGGCATGATGCAGTCCAAGATGTTCTTTATGAGATGCTGCGCAAGGTGTTTGACCCGGCTTCGGTGAAGCGCACCCACGTCTATCACAGGAGCTATTCCCCGCATTGGAGGCCGGACATCACGGTGCTCAACTTTGATGGGCGGGGGAGACACCTGGTCATCGATGTTGCGATCGGCTTTCCTTGTGCCCAAACACATGTGGATGGGGCAGCTCGCGTTCCGTTGCACACTGCAGCGGCGCTTGAGCGGCAGAAGGCTTACACGTACGGAGATATCAGTCCGCACAGGTTGGTGGCTTTTGCCATGGAGGCCTTTGGTGGATTGGGGGAGCAGGCCAAGCAGCTCTTGCGGGACTGCGCTCGCAGGAGGCAGGATCGGTTGGGGCCAGAGATGGCTTCGGCGACGTGGTCTACACCGACATTCGAGTCTTATTGGGGGCAGAGGATCATGGTGGCGTTGCACAGCGCACAGGCCTTCGGGCTTCACGGCAGGGCCCTTGAGGACTACCCTCAGTAGAGGGTTTCCCTCGGTAAAGCTCTTTTTACGCATGGCTTCTTTGTTGACCGGTGTCGAGATTGTGTGATTTGGTGGTTGCTGCGGAGGTGACATTCCACCCCCACCATCCCCACCTCCGCCATCCCCACCCCCCGCCCGCCACCGCCACACCGCCACCGTTTTTGCCCCCCGCCACCGTCCCCGCCACCGTTTTTGCCATCGCCTCCTTTTCTCCCTTCGCCCCCCTACTCCCGCCACCGCCTCCTCCTCGCCTCCTCCTCGCCTCCTCCTCCGCCTCCTCTTCCGCCACCACCACCACCACACCCGCCCCCGAATACGCCAGCACCTCCGCCACCCCCTATACCGCCGCCTCCACCAATTCCTATTTTCCCTCCGCCTCCACCACCTTCCTCTCCGCATCCGATTCCACCGCCCCCTGGAACCCCAGGCGTGCCCTACCATTTACCTCCCGGCCCTTACTCACTACCACATTGGTCCGGTTCACCAAATTACGACGCGTTGTGGAAGTATTATCCGTCATGTTTAAATTTCAACGATGGTTGCACCCTGACGTACACGAACACGAGCATAAGTTATATAAAGCCAATTATATTAAGAACCCCCCAAGAATTGTACAACTATTGCCCAAACGCTTGGGCAGTCAATCTGAAAGAGGCGCACACATGGAAACCGAGGGCGTACATGCGTGCGAATTCCACTAATGAGTATGTGACCCAGGATTCAGGTTTTTACACCGAGAACGGGCAGGTCAAATTATGCAACTCGAGCGATGAACTGTTTAGTTACTATGACAGCCAAGATCATTTTGAGCATGGTATTCCAAATTATTGCGACGCCACCTTGTGCATATACCCGGATTATTTCGCGCAGGATTGCGATTGCACGGGGATTACCCAATCCACGGAGACATGCCCGAGCGGCACCTCTTACGTCTGCTGCACCCCGCTGAATCAAAACGCCAAGGCCTGCTACTGCCTGGGCCATACCGATTACGCGACTAACAACAGCGCGGCGATCCGCGACGCGGGCGTCAGTGTGACCAACGGCCTGCCGGTGTGTCAGAATGGCACCGCGTGCAACGCCGCCGCATGTTTTGCACCGTCACCACCGCCGTTGGTTTTGCCACCTTTGCCACCACCGCCAACGCCGACGGCCTCGCCATCAACGGCATCGCCGACCTCGACACCCAATCAAATCACGCCTAACCCGACGACGCATATCGTGACCGCAGCGCCCATCACCATCACCCCACCGTCACCACCATCGCCACCCCCACAACCGACAAGCGCTGATCCGGATAATTTTACGTCGTGCGAAACAATCATCAACTGCGAGTACAATAACACGAAAGGCGAGATTTACCGCATTAGGAATAAAGCTTATACATCATCGTATCAAGGGGAATGCAACAACGCGTACGCTATGGACGTGCAACCAAAATATCGTACCGATGACCTTAATGATGGATACGTATTTATTTACGCCAAAACTTCTGCTTATGGTTTAGTAGGGACTTGCATCGACTATGACACGTCTTCTTCACTACTATATTCCGGATCTTCGATGTGCGATGCGCGATCGTGCGTGTACCCGGATTACGCATCCACGGCATGCGACTGCGGAAACCAGGAGATTCTTAATGCGATTCAGGGCAGCGATGACGCTTCGGGTTGTACGCCGTCGGGTGTGTCGCAAACTAATGGTGGCAACAGCAATTGCGTTTGCTGGCGGGACAACACTTTGACCATAAAGTGGTGGTGTTTGGATGTCTCTGGAATGTCGGGTCGGTACCCGGCAAACGTGACGGAGATACGGAACGGTACCGGGTGTGACGCGACGACGTGCAACGTCGGACCGCGACAACCGAGACCGCCACCTCCGACGCCACCTTTATTACCACCGCCTCCCAGTCCACCGTGTCCACCAACGTCACCTTCACCTCCCATACCACCGCCACATCCCGATTTACCGACGTCGCCACCACCTTCGCCGCCTGGCAGTTACCCCACAGCGCCGTATCTGGTAAGCGAAGTGTTGCACGGCGCGGACGGTGTAACTAATTTTAACGCGTACCGCGCAGAGTACGTAAACGAGTTCATGTCTTCGAGGTCGATGGGGTACGATGGCGTCTCGGGCATTGGTCTGGGTCTGAACGGGGATTTTGTGGATGAGTCGCATGATTATTTTACCCTCACGCTAAAGGCGTGTGGTATCGGAACGAAGAAAACTATGCTGAAGTGGCCGTTGACGCACGCCGCGGGGCATCCGTCGCACACCACCGGGTGGGGTAATGTCGATAACGATTCGGATTGGGGTACGTACGTACACAGCGTGGGCACGCAGATCAACTTTGCGACGCTCGAAGGTTACAGCAGCGCTGCAAAGCTGAACGAATCGGTTCTGGTGGTCGAAAGTCCAGGACACGACATGACGCAACAAACACCGTATTATATCTCGCAAAGCAGCACGACGTTGTTGGGAATCGTCGTGCGTCGTGGTGGTATACTGTTTATGGATGACATGAACAGCGCTCTAAACCTGCATTTCCTCATCGTCGAAAGCGGCGGGCTGTTTCAGGCGGGTACGCACCACTCGGATGCGCACCGTTTCAAAAGTTTCCTGACCATCACGTACGAGCACGATCACTGGGTGGACGCCGGTAACGCGCCCATAACCGCAAGCCAGTATTCGCTCGAGGTATTGCATCCGGGAGTCAAGCTGGCGCCGGTGTTCGTCACGTACGAGGTGAACGGCACGACCGTAAATGCATCGCGCCAAGTAAAAGACTTTTCAGGTAACTCGGGCAACAATTTCGGCGTGGCCAAGGGAGCGGCCGTGTTTTTTAACGGCAACTACCAGCTCAACGCCCGGGTCCCAGGACGTGTGCCCTACACCGGCACGTGGTCGGTAAATCGCACGTGCGGTGATGGTGAGCACTGTCGACGCGACGTGGGCGACACCACGCGAGAAATGCAAGGCGACTCGTCGGACGATGCCGCGCCAGTGGCGTCGAGCTATCCCATGACCTGGGCACGTCTGGGACAGAAGCATAATGTCGGCGATCAATTGCTGCGTCTGGACCCCAAGGACTGCGTCAACGGCGGCTGGCAGGTTGACGATCTGGTCGTTTTAACAGCGGCGCCGTACCAGTTCGCTCCCGAGGACAGAGACCGTGCCGTCGGAGCGCCACGTTTTTGGATGAATCACCCGCAAAACAGTGCGTCGTACCACGGTAACGAATACGCGCTCGAAAAATATTCGAGGTATCTCAGCGGCGTGCAATCTGAAAACGGGGACACGGGAGTGGAGGTGGTACGGATAGCCCGCGTGGTCAATGCACAAACGTACGGGTTGGCCGAATCGCTGAAGTACAACCACGACGTCACCGTCGAGCATCTGAAAAACGAGGGGCAGACGGCGGACGTGCACGTGGGCACGCACGCCGCGCTGTTAACGCGTCGCATCGTGGTTACCAGTTCGCTGACGTCTGGCGGTGGCGGGTGCAACAATATACCCTCCGAGGCGCCACAACCTCATAGAAACGGTGGTGGGGGACGGGTGGTGATGAACAATGACGAAGCGCCACCCGTTTACGCCAACGTGCCACACGTGGCGGCGGATGTGTACGAATGCCTGAAAAACGCGGAGCCAGCACAACGTCTGAAACCGCCAAACGCGTCGTGGCTGTTTGGCACGTCCCACCTCGAACCCGGCTGCAACACGATGTTCGGGGCGGAACAAAAGTTTCGTTACGGCTCGGCTGTTTCGCTCGATGGCGTCGAGATGCGGCGTACCGGAACCGCGCCCAATTTCGGTCGTCTGGGGACCTACGGTGTGCATTTTCACATCGCGGGATACCCTCGCAGTTTTACGGGATACTTGCGTGACCCGACACACACGCGCGAGTTGCGGGTGGTTTCGTGCAGTATTTGGATGTCGTTCGCTCGTTTCATCACGGTGCATGGCACGATGGAGACGCTGCAGCGTAACAACGTGGGCTTTCTGGCTTACGGGTCGGGCTACTTTCTGGAGGATGGCACGGAATTGGACAACGTGCTCGATCACAACACCGGAATCGCCGCATTATCCACGATAGCAAACAGTTACTGGAACCCCGCGCCCGTGTTCAGCTTCGTGGCCACGGACTATTCAGTCATGTCCGCGTTCTGGTTCAAAAACAACCTGAACACGATGTCACGCAATCTGGCGTGCAACAGCCCCTCACCGGTTCTGGGCGCTTGGTACGTGCCACAAATAACACAAATTTTACGCGGACCTTCGACGGTCTGCATCGGTAGCCCGTCACTGGATTTACCGGGCACGGCCTCAAAAGGTGTTGCGCAATCTCAATCTTCCGCTGACCTGAAAGGTCTGGACGGTTGCGACATATCCAAACCTTACGCCTCAAACGGCCCATCCAAATGTATGGATGTGCATGGGACCGATTGCCGTTGCCTTTCAGGGCACCAGTACCAACCAGATATTCGTTCTGTAGATGCGCTACGTAGTTACGCTGATTGTTACGTACCAACCAACTTCACGTTTCGGTTTGTGGAGAAAACCACAGAAATTAACGGCAGTGGGCGGATCTATGGCAGCTACTGCAACTTGTACACATCCAGGGCTGACGCACCCATACTCTTGAACGCCGAAAACGTTGTGTACGGTATGGCTGGGTTCTACAGCGAATTTCCTGAAATGTTGCGAACGGACGCGAACGGCTACATGATAGGCATAGACCAAACGTACAGTTTCTATTCGTGCGTCGAGAAGTATCAAGGCAGTGGCTATAATAAGTTTTATTGCACACAGTTCTTACCGGTGGACGGTTGGAACACCTGCACGGACCAGTTGGGGCAAGGTGAATATATGTCTTCCGTATACAAACCCGCGTACAACGGTAGCGATCCGGCGATCGACACGCCTAAAAACCACCCGGGCGTATCTTCGGAACAGTACTGCTCCACACAGTCCGGTGCGACGTGCCAGTCGAATGTCGGCATGGAGAATGCGTGGTACACGGTGCCTAAAATATTTTCCTCTTTGTTATTATGGCGCACCGGCAAATCGCAAACCCAGATATATTTGGGTGCGATATGGACGAAAGACGCGCCACCGTGGTGTTTGGGTTGCGCGCTTTTGATGGGTGCGAACGGGAGTAAAATACGTACACTATCTACGATGACTCGCACGTGCCTGACTTTCAATTCCTCAGCACTCAAATCGTTGGTGGTTTCGACCTGACAGCACCAAATCCGCCTATGCCGGGTGTGTACGCGGTTTACGACGATCTGCTATTGCAGGGGTCGCTCAGTCTACCCCAAAACACAGCGGTTTTTACGGGTAATGCCACCCTTATCGATCAATCATCGATACTTGATTTGAGCGCCGAAGGGTTATTGAACGACGTTGCGCTTTACGAGAATCACCCAAGATACGCGCAACACGTAGCATCGAATTTACCCGATGCGACACAGGCCGGCGTGGCATCGTTATTCGTCGACGCGTCGCGCATACGATCGAGCATGGTGCCCGCAGATTACAAAGACCACATAAATCACACCAAATGCAAAACTTGCGTGGATTACGTTCTGCTGGACGGAATACAGTTTTTCGATTTCGCCACGCGCAGGTTTACGAGAAACAAAGTTACCCTGCATTACACTAGCTCGGCGCGAAGTTTGGACAATCCAACAGTTTCGTTGGATAAACATGTCGACGACGACGCTTTCGTGTGCGACAGCGACACGACTAAAACGTGCCCGGCCGACACCGCAAAATACCTAACGGTGTGCGATCTAAACGCCCCGCACGCTATCGCTCGGTCTAAGGAAACTGGCAAAGCGATCGTGGGTGCGATGATCGGGACTATTTTCGACACAAATGCTGGTAGAGCGCTTGGCGAACGGGTGTGCACCGCGTTGGCCAAGGTGCCCGCTATGCTCGCACCGGCCGACGCCGACGGGCATGCCTACGGAAGTTCCTCGAACGAAGTGGTGTGCGTGAACAGATACTGTAACAAGCACAATTTGACACTACTCTGGTGAGCGTTTGTCCAAACGATGACGCACTTTGAACAAGACGGCGGCAGGCCGGATCGTGCCGCTGTACGACAAGGCTTCGTGACGGTGGACAGCGGTGATGACGGACAGGAGGCGAACTGCGTTTCCAACCTTCGCGATCACTGCGGTACAGACCCCGCTAATCATATCGGGGTGAACGGTACCCTGTGCGAATCCGACGGTCCACCGTCTATTCGCGTGTGGCGCGTCGACTCGGGAAGCGGTATGGCCTTCACGAAACGAGCTGATACGTCTAACGACCACGCCCGTGCCACGAGTATACGTCGCAGCGCGGTTTTAGAAATAAAGACCGTCCCTGGAAAAAACGATTACGAGCAAGCGGTGTTAAGCTTAGTTACTACGACCGACCCGGTAAAGTTTATCGTCCCTATTGTGATCGACGCGTAATCCAGTTGTGTTACGCAATGGAATTAAAACACGATTCGCAAGCTCGGCGTGGCATCACTATTTCTCGACGCGTCGCGCTTCCGATCGAGCATGGTGCCCGCAAATTACAAAATCCAAATAAAGTATGGCAGATGGTCTATACTTGCGTGGATTGCGTCCTGTTGGACGGCATGCAGTTTATCGGTTTCACCACGCGCAGGTTCACGAGAAACAAAATCACCTTGCATCACACCAGGTCAACACCTACGGGCCAACAGTGAAGCTCGACACTGAAAGGGGCAATTTCTACGCGAAATGGCATGTGGTTATGTTGTTTCTTCACCGCCTGTGTACACGCCGTGCAGAAAATGCAGAGGTATGCTCATACAGTAGATTTATATGTATAAATACGTACACGCGCATGTGTGGTATACCCGCGATAGATCTCACAAGATGTCAATCTTACTCTACAGTCCCACAGAGGAAACTTCCGTGCAAACCCGCTCTATCGAATATTTAATATCCGACTTAAAGAATGACCAATTAATTGTAGCGTGCGCAGGTTATTTCGGACCTTTCTGCGATTTGTGTTCAGTTCAAAATAGTGATGACGAAAAAATGCAGATCTTCGAAAGCGTCGCGCTTGTTTGTAAAAACCCGCACGTGAAAGACGCGCACGCGTACTATACAGCTGAGGCTGTACCATTATATTGTAAAGATCATCCGGAAAAGCTATGGGACAAAACACACTGCACGTATCCGTTTTGTAAAGAAAAAAGAGATAGAATGCTCCCTGAAAACGAGAGCGGTGTATACTGCGTACACCATCAAAAAAGGAGCGCGTATTGTGACGTAAAAGTAGACGGAATACAGTGTACTCAAAGAAAGCGCAGATCTAAGGCGCTATCTTGCACGCAGCACTCGGAAAAAAAAACATGTAATATGTGCGACCTTAACGTAATAAAGAGTTATAAAAGTACAATCGGATTATGTGGAAAATGCAGTACCAAAATGACTCACGAACAATTGGGAAAACAGACTTCGGAAGAACGTTCCCAGCTACTAAGCAAATGGATAGGATTGGTACCTGAGGAGGATAAACCCAAATGGGAGGCTTACCTTGCAAATCCACAAGATAATCCGTATCCAGTACGTAAGAGGTATAGTAAAAGTGATAGCATGCCATTTAACATGCCACCGCCAACGGGATCGGTGCCGCCATATTGTTTTCGGACAATAGAAGCTGAGGAATATTACAGGGGTGAACAATACTATAAGCGTGCATTGTACGTTTATATTTTATTGTGCATGATTCATCCCGCAGAACGTATCGATGTTTTGACATTGCATTACAAGGTTGTTGGTCCTAGATTGTTTGGCAACGTCGACGACGTATGCGACAAATGTAAACAAAAAGTAAAATGCATTTTTGCGCCGGAGGTTGACGATAAAAACCCGGTTTATCGCTTTATCAAAATATGTCTAAATTGCGAACGGAATATCACGCGCGATTTATTAACGCGTTGGTTTGTTCCTCGTTTTGCTGAATCCCAGGCGATCATAAACCTGAAGTGCAAAATCAAAAACTTTGAATCGAACATCGCAAAAGTGCAGCAGGATTTAGATAAAAAGATAAAGCGTAAAAAACAGTTAGAGAACGAATTGGCGTCCGCGGTGGCAGCATTTAATAAAATGGCAAGCGCGCCCACGAATACATCGCATCCCACCGAGGTTACGGCAGATACGGGTGCGGCACCAATAACCAACTTTGGCGATCCGTTAGGAGGTAACACCTCAACGCACACGGGAGGTACGCGCAACGATACGATGGTAGCATCTAAACCATCACAGCCTTCTCATTCGGGCAATGGGGCAAGCACACCCGAAGCACAACCAACCGCACTTACGAATGCAACACCTCCCACCGAAGTTGCAGCAAATACAGATGCAGCACCAATAAACAACGACACTACGCCAGAATTTGACACGTCTATGCTTTCTGGTGATAGTGAAGTTCCAGCAGAAGCAGATACTGTAATGGCACAATCTGTACCAACGAACGGGGATGAGTTGACCGAACCAACCGGAGAAAGTGTAAATAATCGAACAGTTTTGCATTCTAAATCTGGCAACGTGCTGCTAAAGGATCATGCTACCAAGGCAGAGCTGGTTGCACCAATTACAAACGCGTACCTAAGGCACATACACAAAGGGCGTAGTTGGCGGCAACATGAAGACCAATTGGTGTTTGTGCGCAACAGTTTTTGTAATGACCGAGTGCTCGGCCTTTTTGCTGCTGCACGTGACATAAAATCAAAAACCGTACTAGCATACTACCCTTTAAGAGTACTGTCCGAAGCAGAAAGTATTGACAACGACTATGACGCTACGTACACTTTCAGTATAGGCCAAACGGATTACGATTGGGATAGTCTAATCAGAAATAATCTTAAGAGGTATCTAGGCGGACCAGATAGATTAGGTATATTAAAATCTTATCCAAATATCCAATTGAACAACGTGTACCCGCTTGCGGCGTTTGCGAATGAGCCTCCAATTTTCGATTTATCGAAGGACCCGCTAAACACAGCACGGTTTGAGAGGTTTGTTGGACCTAAGAATTATGTATCATTTGAAACTGCTACGTTGTATTTAGAGGGGTTACGCAAAGAAAAAAAAAAAATTAAAAAGTCAACACGATTTGCAATTCGTGAAAATGCGGAATACCATAAAATACAACTATCTGATAAGACCTATGTACTGTTTTTGGTCGCTACCAGAGACATTCCCCAATTTGCGGAAATATACGCCAGTTATAATAGTACCACCTATTTTCGAGATTACGACACATTCAAATTCCATAAAAAATTGTCAACACCTTATCGCACGTCAATGCCGACGTCGTCGAGCTCGTAAGTCGCCGATAGTGTAACTTGAATATCGGTTAAGTTGTATTATTCGCGTATCTCGGTAGCTCGAGATTACACCAGTGCGATGACGAGTCATGCAAGGCCTAGCAGGGTCACACCCGCGGCTGCTGCCAATCTAAAATCACCCGCACTTACGTGTGCAACCCGTTCAACTTTTAACACGAGCCGACGCTCGTTTTTTTACTAGCGAAGCGGACGGTTGCGACGAGGAATCGTCTGCTCGGACGCGCCGGTGTCTGCGATCGTACCACGCTGCAAGAAATTCGGTGTCAAAAGGCAAGCGAGACCGTGTCAAACACGAGTGAATACCATTTTACCGTATCCAATAATTAGCGAGACAGTTCATCAAAACGTATGATCACAGACAGGCATCTAACTAATCCAACTAACTGCGTTACGTGCGCACAACGCGCGAGGCCTTCTCCAACGTGCGCAGTCGCAGTTTGATAATCGCCATCGCCCGCCACAGCTGATACTCGTTTTTCGGAAAGTGAAACTCGGACATGTCCACCGTGATGCCGACGCGATGGCGACTGCGTCGGTTGACGCACTCGTCCTGAAACCGCGCCAGAACCACCAGGTGGTGCACCTCGTCGCGCGCCAAACGCGGGATCCGATCGCACGTCCTGCGCGCCACTCGCACCCAGCGAGAGGACAACTTGCGCAACAGCAAAACACCGGCCGGCGCGCAGCCCAGATTCCGCAGCTCGCTGACGTGCCACACGTCCGTGGGGCGATCGCCAGGATCGACGATGTCGTCCACGCTGACGCCGTCGAACACATGCATAGCGGAGTTTGAACGCGGTAACTCGTGAATGCACCGCTCCGTCGGCGAGGTTTTTTTTGTGTTTATTTTCGTTTAAGCTCCACAAGCGCTTTGCGCAAATCAATTTTCGCTCATGCTAAGTATCTCGGTAACGGCTCTGTACGCGACAGTCTTCGATTGTTCGTTTTCGTCCGTATCCATTCCATTTTTTGCACCCTCTATCAATTTGAAGCAACGCCTTCTTGATTTCTTCAAACGCTAGCATGTACATATTATGCACTGAGTCCGGCGCCATGGTAAACGCGGCATCGTCCATAGGGGTCGAAGACGCGTCCGTCATAGGCCGGAGATTGCGAACGCGGTGTTTCCGTCGTCGCGCGCTCACTTGTCGGTGAGTTCGGTCGCGACGTCTGTCATATTCGTGTTCGCTGCATAAGCGAATGTATTTATAGACACGGTCGGTCGGGCTGCGATGCAAGATTTACGTGCCGCTCCCGCCGGAGGCGGGTCTGGCGCTCCCTCATGGCATGCACGTCTTCGGCATAAGGGTTACGCGTTTCGAATCGTCGTTTGCTTTTTTTTTGCGTGTGGAATCTGAGGCCGTTAGCAGCTTCGTACAATCTGCGGTTGCCATGCGTACGGACATGTTTGCGTTTTTTCTAAGAGCTCGCGCACGCTTGTATATATACTGCCAAACTATCACGCGAGGTCGTCCATATCAAAAATCATAACCTCCCGCGACTTACTCGCGCGTATCTGCCAGGCGCGCGTTCGTGTGTATACGCGACACAAACCGTGCACGCTTATAGTATTACGCGCACGCGAAAAGCCGACGCGCACGATTAACACCACCGCGTATTTTTTGCCTTGCTGCGTACGCGACGCAGTCGGGCATCGATAACAGGTCGCGTGCACCGCCAGGTCGTTGGCCATCAACCACCCCCACACGCGGCCTAAATCTTGAGTCCCGATCGCGCGCAAAAATAGCGCGCCGTCGGGCGCCACGTGACAGGAGAACCGCGGTAAATTACCGGTGAGCATGGCGTCATCGCACGGCATGTACCGCAGCAAACACCGTCGGTCGCGCCACGCCTTTAGATGCGCGCGCAACGCTGTTTTGCCGTCGACACGCGTCTGCGATGACGCACAGACGCGGTGGTCGTACACAGGCAGGCGGTGCGACGCCCGCGGTGTGCAGGTGCACTGGACGAAATACGCCACCGTCGGCATCGCAAGCAAAGCCGTACGCACCGTCGGCGCCGCGTACCAAAAACGCGTATCGTATACGCTATCGCACTCACGCGCGTTGACCGTGTGGCTAAGAAGGTCGTAAAAGATTTGTGTACCCTTCGTAACGTAAATGACGCACCCGTTGAGACTGTCGTAACACAGTGCCGGTGCGCGTTGTCCTTGACGTTCAAGATACGATAGGACTCGCGCCGCATTCAAATTACGGTCGACCACGCGTACGGCAGGCGCTTTCAGCTGCGCGTCCAGCAACACACCGCCGTCGGCCCATAATCCAATCAAGGCGTAAACGATATTGCACATCTCTTCCGACGGTGTCGAGTTGTTCCATGATTCGTTAATTGTCACGCCCATCGTGCCAAGCAGCCCGCCCACCGGTTTTGAATATATACACAACCCACGTATATAGCGTCCTACAGTCACACCGATTTTTTTTAGTGCGCCCTTCGCCGATCGGTGATAGACGGTTTTGTGCATCGTGTACGTGCACGAGCGACTGCACCCAACGCATTATGGATTACGCGGAGTGGAAGTTAGCTTTTCAAAACGGTTCCGACAACGAGCGCACCGAAGATCCCGGACGCGGGGTGAGAACGGTCAAAGCGCACGACATGCACTGGGAGCTTGTGCACACCGGCACCGTTTTCGACGACACCAAGGCGATAGAACTGCTGACGAACGTCACCGACCAGGACCGTTTGCGTAAAATTGACCTGAGCTGGGCCAAGCGCGCGGTGGCTCCGAAATATCGCAACAATCGCCTGCACGAGAAGTACCGTAACCACATCTGGATAGGGTTTCTTTTGGTGCGCGGCAGTGAGCGCGTCTGCCAGACCGCGCACTACATGACACAGCATTTTTACAAGAACTACTACAAGGCGTGCGCTGCTGGTACGAACTCGAAGGGCATCGCCAAGATG
This sequence comes from Cymbomonas tetramitiformis, assembly GCA_001247695.2. Taxonomy (NCBI): domain Eukaryota; kingdom Viridiplantae; phylum Chlorophyta; class Pyramimonadophyceae; order Pyramimonadales; family Pyramimonadaceae; genus Cymbomonas; species Cymbomonas tetramitiformis. The sequence goes on from LGRX02008635.1 coordinate 33,397, forward strand.
GATTGGAAGCGCGACAACTTTCCTGCGAGCCTGAACCGGCCCAGGATTGATCCGCGGGTGTACGAGAGTCAGCAAAAGCACACGGCGAAACTCGCGGCCGCGCCTGTCGCCACTGTACTGCCGAGCGCTCCGAAGTTTGCTTCGAAGTCCAAGCTGCGCGCGCTGACACAGCCTGTATCCGCGCGCAAGCCCGCGCCGTCTGCTGGGACGTCCAAAGTCGTCGGCGCCGATACCACGAAGGCGAAATCCGAGCGCCGCGCTAAAAACGCGGAGGGCGTGGACGACAGTGACGCCGCGCTTGCGTTATCACCGTTGCTGAATTCCACGAGGACCGTCAATACGGACACAATCGATTTGAAGTTCTTCCATCACGCGATTGCGCAGAACAAGACCATCATGAGCCACCCTGCGTTTGCCAGCTTGAAAGGCCCACCCGTGCCCAAAATCGCGAGTGTCAACATTCAGCTGCGCGGCAGTGCGACCGTGGACGTCGACTCCGTGGGATCGAAGATGCGCGAGTTGTGCCTGGAGATGATGGAGACCATCCTCGATACGAAGAAATGCCCGACGTCGAAGAAAGCAAAGGCGTTGCACGCGTCGCCGGTTGCGCCTGTTAAGCGCAAACGTGCCGACGCCGCGCCCGCCCAAGCGGTCGTGGACGACGCGCGCAGCGAACCCGCGCAAGCGGACTCGTCGATTCAGGTCGACGCGCTCGGCGCGCTCACCGAGGAGCTGCGTCGTGTTCGCGAGTCGCATCTTGAGCACGCGCGCATGCTCAAGTCGACCTTCGACACGCTCGAGTCGATGCGTGTACGCGACGAGGAGGCAAAAACAGCACACGCAGCAGAGATGCGCAGCGTGCGCGAGTTCCAGGACGCTCTCATGAAGGGCACACTGCAAGGTCATACCATGTATAGTTTTAAACCCGAGTGAGTGAGGCTTTTAGGTGTGCGCGTTCAAAGGACGCAACCCCCAACTTTTTAGCGTCGGCCTGGATTGAAGGCGCGTTAATCGACGACGTGCGGATATTTTTGATGGTAACCACGCGACGAATTTTCGGCGTATATATATAAAATGATACGCCCATTTGTGATGTTCGATCCGCGTTGTGATCGCGATAGCTTTTCGAAGCATGGAGAATAACGCGCTAACCTCGCTGATCGATCGCGCCCTCGTGACGGACATTCACGGCGCGAACCGGGCGCTCGACAATCTCATGCGCGACGTGCTACTGCCCTCGACCGATTGCAAAGCTGTGCACGTGCATGCGTGTTGCAAAAAATTGCATGCAATTTTACACGGTCTGGACGCCGGCCTTGTGTGCGTCTTGGACGCCACGGCCAGGCGTTTGCACATAAACGATATTATCGTTTTACACTACGATCATTTCGACGAAGTCTGCGAGGCGTACTACAAAGAGATCGTTCAAGCACCGGAAAAATACTTTGCGATGCACGACGATGGCCCCACCCTGCACGCCACCTTCGACGACCACGTGCAAACAAAAAAACCACGCGGTAGATACGTGCGCTGCCATCACAACAAGGCGATACAACGCTTGATAACCAACGGCGCGTTCCTGCACAATTTGGTGATTCTGTTTTTGTACAGCAAAGTCGCCGAGGTGGATCGTTTCGGTACCGGTTACAAAACGCTGATGATGGTTGCGCAACGCGGAACAGCGGATCTCACTCTAACCTCGCAGTGCGTCGACAAAACGGCGTCGGCGACCACCGCCCTCGACGAAACGTACGCGCGCGACGTGCGTTCGCCGAATTTGATGTCCAAACTGCACTCCATGCTGAAATCGTTGTTCTATTTTTGGTTTGGGGTGCACGAATCCACCGGCCCCGCGCGCGATCGTAAACAATGGTCCGGGTGCGTGAACGACCGCACCGTGTGGGCGTGCGCGTGGTCCGAGTTTACCTGGCTGCGGGACGCCTATCCCACTTACTGCGGACAACGATCGCGTGCTCTGCACGCGTTTCTTTGGCGCTACTCGGACGACGAGGACGGCGACGACGACCGCCTCGCGACTCTCATCGCCACGAATCAGGCCATCGTGCATTCGCTGGGTGTGTGTGACGTTAATATGCAACTCTACGTCAACGAGGACCGCGCCGTCTCGTGCAACCTCGTGACCCCGCCGCAGGAACGCGTGACGGGCCTGTGCGCGACTTTGATGGTGCAGCTGTACTCGGCGCTAGCGCACCAGGCCAATGTCACGCCGTACCTTGACATGTTGACGGAGCGGCACGGCTGCGTCGTCGACGGATTGTACGCGTGGGGCGAAGGCGCCGCCCGCCTCCTATCGGACGGCATTACGAACGGCGCCGCCCCTGATTGTATCCTGCACCCGTACATAAAATCCGCAAAATGGTTTTTTGCGGACGTCGCCGAACGTTATTGCGACCAGCGCACGCACGTCCTGGCGCGATACACGCTGTCGCCCGACGCCGAGCACCTGCAGCGCATGCGCCCCGTGATCGGCGCCTTCATCGTGTGGAACCTGTGTTTGCGCAACGCGCCTGAGCGGTACGACGTGCCCGTCGCCTTATGGACCTCCCTGGCGCACGGCGCTGACCCGGAAATCGAACACGTGCGGGCTTTTATGCAAACGCGGTGCGCCCATCTGTTGTACGCGGTGGACGTTTACACGCGCGCGTTGTCTCGCGAGCGGGAGTGCAGCACGCTGTCGCCGGAGTTCCTCGACCGCGTATCCCAGGAGGTGATCCAGGTCCACCACATAACCTACTGCAACGCTCCCACAGCGCGTGCGCTGTACATCGCGCGACATGCGCGCGTGAACACCACGGAACACTTCGAGGCGCAGCTGGGCGAACAATGGAACGGCTACCTCAGCAGGGACATGCAACGGATACGCGACACGCTGCGTGCGGAGACGCACGCCTGTCATGTTTTGAAACACACCGACCATTACCGATATCTAGACGTTGTGCACACAGCTCGCGTCGTTTGGTCCCGCTGGATGCGCGACGCGACGGTGCTTGTGGCGGCGCTTGATGAGAGCCGCACCGCGGTCGCGGTGGACCACGAGTATTCCGCGCTCTTCGGTCTAATAAACGCGTATTTCACCGTACGTAACCGAGCTGTCGTTTCTCTGGAAGCGATCGTCGCAAGCCTGGAACGCGTCAGGTTGCAAGACACGCGCACAGCCGTGACGATGCTTGTGGACCTCGCCGACGACGTGTGGCGCCTGCGGGATCCGGTCTACGCGCAGTTCGGCGTGTGTGTCGCCAAGGAAAGCACAGCGCTGCGCGATGTGGGTCGCATCCTGGGATGGGTCGTCGAAGATCAAAAACTGCATCTCGCAAGCGTGGACGAATCGCAGCGAACGGCGTTAGCGTTACTCGTCGGCGCCTTGAAGCACAAACGTAAACGGCAACCGGACACCCTGGTGACCGACGCGCGCGTCGGGTTTTTCCTCTTGCTCTGCGCACTCGCCTGCGGCTGCGTGCCGCGAGGGTGGCGGTGCGAAACCTTCGCCCAAAAAGCTCGGGCGTTGGTGGCGAACTTTTCCAGTAAATGGTCTCGAGAGCAGCGTGTGGCCCAGTGCTCGGCGTTTCTGCAGTCGTTACCAACAATGGACAGTCAGAAATGGATGCTTCGCCGAGCCGACTTCATCAAACCGATCAAGATAAATGTCAGCACAGCGCGGAGCAAACATCCGGTGGTGCTCTTCGATATCATCAAAACTTTCATGAGCGTGCAGCAAACCAAATCCTCCGAATCGACCTCAACCGCAACGACCTTAATCAGCACCGACGACGTCGCCTCGCGCGCTTTGGACGAGCAGGAGACGTGCGACGAGGCTTGCAACGAGGAACGTCAGCACCTGTACCTAATGCAGCATCCTGCGCGCGTTTTTTGCTGCGCAAGGGAGAACGCCTGGCACCCGCTTTTCACACCTATGCTCGATCTGTTTGAAGTCGTGGAGCGACGCGCGGCGAGCGCCGATTACGCGGATGTTTACTCGAACTTAGTTGTGCAACGACGCACGTGAATGCCCGTGCAAAGTAGGCCACCGCTGCGTGTGCTGGTATTTACATACGTATCCTTAGCGCGTGTGTGCGTGTATACATATCATATTGAAACCGCGAATGCGCGGACTCGCGTATACATACAACTCTCGCAATACCCTGTGTTACGTGTCCATAGTACGCAATGGCCGAGGCCAACTTCGATAGCGGCTCACAAAAAATACAGGCGCAGATCGAAAACCGTCAGGTCGTCAACCAACTGCGATGTCGGGTGCACGTGCAGCTCTATTTTGACGTGCTGCAGAGTCTATCGATTTTCGTGACGGGCCTGCTCTACAGCGTTAACGGATTCCTGTACTACGCGCCCACCATACACTTTTTCGCCTTGTTCGGCATGCTGCTGTCTCACATGCGCCAATGGAACACCGCGTTGTGCACCGTCGCATTGATCGGACTCACTTTAGGGATCGATTTGTGGAGCTTAACCGCCAGCATCTTTTCGCTGTACAGCTGCCTTCACGACGAGCGCGACTACGCAGACGCGCACGTGCTGTACGCGAGCAATCCGTGCGGCGCGCACAAACTGGACTCGGGCATCGTGTTCGCGTTTGTGGCAGCCATGACGGCCTACGGCATGCTGGGCAGTGTCACCCAAATACAAAACGTGCTTAGTCTCAACACCGCCGCGACCTTCTCCCGAAGAACGTATTACGCCGTCGCGGCGTATTCGGTGTTGGCGACGATCGTGCTGTTGCGCATCGTGCAGCACGGCGCCATGCTATATGGCACGGATTCGTTCGCCATCGCGCTGTACATAGGCCTGTGGTCCGTGGCGCTTGAATTACTGTTCTGCGGTTACATAACCGTCGTGCACGTGCTTATCGAGCCCATCAACCAGCAGTACAAGCTTGGTAGAACGGTGGCAGCGGTGGTGCAGTACCTGAGTTTTATCATGGACATCTACAACGCTTCGGCCGGGATCGCCACGCTACGCGCACCTACGCATGACGACGCCGACCATAACCATGCACTGACGCGATACTTCGGCCGCCGCGACCTCTCGGAGCGATACGTAGGCGAACTGGTCGTCTTCGTCGCGCTCGCTTTGGGGTCTATCGTACCCCATTTTGTCTTGGCGAGTAGTTACTTAGACGCGGGCATGGCGATCACCGCGATGAATGTTCCGCGGTCGGAAGGTGTTGATACTGGCGCGCATCCGGAAATAAATGCAGGGCAGCTGATGCCGTCTTTTACAAACATGAAATCGCCCGCGCGGCAACGAAACGTGATTCGAGTTTGAGCTACGCCCGGTTCGCCCGGCGATGGAAAAAGCGTCTACATTTTCCTACGCAACAAGGGGAAACCTGATAGAGCTACGCGATTGATTACGCATACGGCGTCGTTGACAGATCCAACGTTTGGAGCCGTCACCAATTATGTTTTCCCGCTACTATCTGCTTTGCGATCGAACGCGCACCTCCTCTCCTTCACGCGTATTTGACGTCCGAGTAAATTAAACTGTACCACTCACACTGGGCCGGCGAGCACAGCTTATACTAGGTACAATTTTGGACCTACCGATTCGGTCCGGTATGCCATCATTCTCGATTTTAGTCAACATACGTTCGACCGCCGGCATTATCAGCGTGTAAGTTGCGATGTATAGCCTCGATCTCTTGTGCAATATTATACGGTGGCGTATAAAACCAACACTCCGACTCTAAAATAAGCGCTAAAACAGCCCCAGAGTTTGGGAAAAGCTGACGTACGTGCGCCAACACTGTATCTTTGGTCCCGTCGCCATCGCAAATTTTGTGTTTTAAATAAACGGCGTACGCGGCTAGGAGTTCCTCATCAAATTTACATTTAAAGGAAAAGTAACAGCAGCGTTTATAAAACTGATTAGGGTGAAATGCATCAAATTGCGTACGTATTCGCCAGCCAGTCCGTGTAATTGATCTGGATGATATAAATTATTGAAATCGGCAATCAATTTCTTAACAATTGATCACACCCCGATCGGCTCTATTGCACTTCATTTACGATCGGCCTTTGCTTGTTCTGACGTTCGTTGATTTGGTCACGCATGGTGGATACTACGCTGGTAGTCATATGGTAGGAGGTCATACACGCATCATCATTTTGGACCTCTAGGTGCGACAACCGGAACTCGTATGCTCTGGATATGGCGTGCGGTGCCGCGTCTACGTAATTACAATCATTTTTTAAGAAAAAAATGTAATCGCCGTGCAGGATATACATCTTAATTTCGGGTTGTTCGATCCGGTCGGCCGGCGGAACCGGGTTTTCGACGGATCCCGAAGATACGGGAATTTGTACTACACATCCGTCGAAACGTATCAAGTACACTTTGTATTTTGTTGCCTCAAATTTTATGGTATGGAAGGGACTGACGACGGTGTCCCTTGAGATTGTGACGCAGCTATCGTCGCCTTCTCTGAAAGCCACGGCTTTCATTTGATCATCTGTGATCTCAGCGTTTAACTTCAATACATCGGGTGCGTTTGTATATAAATATTGACTCTCGCCATCGCGTAGATGCATAGATTTTACGTCTTCGAGTTGACAATAATACTGCAGCGTATGGGACTTCACTTGGATGATGCTGCCGGAGCTCAGCGGAGTTAAGGCGTGTTTTTCTAATTCCACGTCGTGCTGTATTAATTCGTCGTGCATGCATACCTTCGCGGGTAGCTCTTCGTGCACGATCGTGGCAAACGCCGTGACGTTGTTACGATGGAAATAAATCGGAGCGACTAACCCGTGCCCAACATCCGCGTCATCCAAGTAAATGTGTTTTTTTTTGACTGCATCTTGATCTGAAAATTCTATTAGGTGTACGCCAGTGATAGTACGTATGTATTGTTTATACCGCGGTTGCGTTATATTGTGGCCCAGATTCACGTAACGAAGTTGTAACACGATTTCGTTCTCCCTCGGATGCGTGTATTTTACGGTGGCATTTTTACCAGGCTCGCACTTTACTGACACCGCATCATCGGTCACTTGAAACTCCAGCTGATCACCGTTCTGCTGGACCGTAACGCCTTGTAAAATAATGTGTGCGTCCTTATGGTTATTGGATATAGCATAGGTTAACCCGACTTTACAGCTTGAGACCACGCCATTTCTTTTATGACTCAGAACGAATACTGCTTTAGTTTCATCAAGCGTACATCTCGGATCACAATGCCGACGGTAGTAGTCGCGGGTTAGTGTCACGTTTCCCACCGACAATCCTGACCTTTCAAACGGGGGTGCCGTATCATTTTGGTAGCCCGATGTTTTGTGTGGTACGGGTTTTTGGCGTACCATACGCAAACGTGCAAATTGGTCGCGCAAGCATACTGCGACCGACATGTCTAACCTTCGTTGAGGTAATGTCACCGCGTAGACCCACGAGGCACATATCGTTGTATTTATACGTCGTGGCGTCACGGCTACAACCCTCGCATCGTGCACATCACGTTCGCGGCATAACAAAGAAGGACCGTGTCGCGCGTTTTACACATCATCTACGTGATTTGCCTTCGTGTCGTAACAGCTCGAATCGCCACTCGTGTTACAGCGTAAACCGGCCACGCTCGCATCGGTGATGATGGGTGCTCGGTCACGACGTGGCGACCCCGCCGTGGACATCGCGAGGTGTGGACACCGCCCGGCCGCGCGCGCACGTACAGGCGTATATATATACAATTACCATGATCACCTAGCGTGTTACGTGTTTACGTCAGGATGTATCCCATAAACGGTCAAAAATTTAAACCCCACTTAAATGGTACCAACAGATCGTCCGAACTCGCGCACGCCGTAAACATCAAACCGGGCGAGTCCGATCTTGCTACGCGGTTCGCGCAACCAAACCGGAACGGTTACGACCGCGTCGATCACGTCGGGATGGCGGGACTGCAGTGCAAAATGTGCGCCGTGATCGCCTTACTATCGGTGAGCATGTTTTGCAACCTCGCGTTCTTGACCGGCGTCGGCGTGGTCACCCTTAATTACAAGACACATATCGAACTGTACCTGCACAACATGACCAGCAACGAGGTGGAGGACGCGCCGCTGTCGAGCGACAATGTTGCTAGGGCGGCCTTCGACGTACGCGGGCTGCTCAACACCGCCCACATGACCGCGGCGGTGGTTGTTAACGACACGAGCACGGTGCGAGAGCCTGTTACCGACGCGCGGGAGACGGCTGTACGCTCCCGCGTAGACCAGTTGGCGCATTTCATCCTAACCACCGAAGAGTCGATGCAGCGCATTACCGGTCAGGACACCTTTCTGTTAATAAAAGCGATCACCGAGATCATGACGACGACCGACATGCAGGCGGTCAACGAGTTGCTACGCAATTTTGGACGGAACGAAACGGTGCAAAGCATGCTCACGATCGCCACTCGCGGTCTCAACGACGTGGACGCGGCCAGGGACTCCACCTGGCGTCTGATGCATGGTCTGCGCGAGGCGTTAGACGTGTACGCCCGTAACGACGGCGCCGGCGACGACTACGAGTACGAACGGGATGCCGAAAGACGCAGCTCGCCGCGAGGCAACGGACGAAACGCCGTACGTGATTTTATGTGATGAAAATGAATTTGGGGATCGATTCTTTTTGCGGAATAAAACACGAGCTACGCAAGAAAAATAGTCGTCGGCCACACGACATGCGCAATTACGCAAAGCGCCCACGATCGATCGTTGTCGGTTGCGCGTTTTTTAACCCGTAGACACGAATAATATTACATCTATTAAAATACGGTGCAACACGATGGTTTTTTTATCATCGTACTCGTTGTGCTAAAATGTAACTTGTACACAAACGTGATTGAAAAAAACGCTGTACACGTGACTGCACCGAACACACGCAGCGCTCGATCCGCTTAATGGCGCGTGTTGAGATTCGCGCTCGGACACGTCGGCACATGTAACTGCGCCGAAAAACGCGCGCATGTCTAGTTTGGAATCCGCGTGCAACCGGATCACGTTGGCACAGCGGCGCACGTCGGTCGTGTGCACGTCTAACGCGTTGTACGTGCAAAACTCGACCGGGTTGGCCGTGAACAGGTCGTGATCCATTATCTTTCGTAGCGCGTCGACGTCGCCCATGGCGTTGTGCTGCAAAAGGGGCTCCTCGCCAAACAGGTGAGCGTACACGGAGGCCTGTCGGTGATTTGGACGCAGGCCGGGCAACAGACGCCGCGCCACCACGAGCGTGTCCTTCACCAGCAACGCGCGCATATCGACGGGGGACGCGCGCTTGAGGCTGGCGCTGCGTCGGAGCAAAAGAGGGACGTCGAAGCGTCGCGCGTTGTGAGCGATCAACGCTACCGTCACGTTTTCGTTGCAGAACGTGGCGACCCAATCCCAGAACGCCACCCCGACCATCGACCACGGCGGCTTACGGCGCAGACGGGCGTTGGTTATGCCGGTGATGCGCGTAATGGTCTTCGAGATCGGCATGCGCTTCGGTTGAGCGTCCTTGTAGAACGATTTGCCGGTGACGCGCTCGAGAGCCGCTAGGGAGATAATCTCGGCGTCGGCGTGCAGTCCGGTGGTTTCCAGATCGAGGATTATCTCGACGCGCTTTGTCATGGTGCTACGTGACACACGTGTTACTTGCGAGCGTCTATCACAGCATCGGCGCACAAAAACTTGCACGTTCGACGTATATATATGTCGGATAACACATCCGTATCGACGGGTCGCGTATGCGCGCACAGCGTCGGCATGTCCGTCCTCGACGTTTCGGTATCAGCGCCTGTGTGTGGGATTGCGTGTTGCTGCGAGCCCAAGCATCGATGGGTGTACGGGCGGCACGTAAAAAACGCGCACGACCGTGTACAACGGTTCATTCCTGTGAACCTGAATCGTTTTTTTTGTGAACCGGACACGCTCCCATCTGACGACGCCATCGGGCGCGGTATGTACACGGGCGAAACATTCGCCGCGACCCTCTTCTCGCACGAACACGCCGACGCTGCGGTGCACGAAACCCTGCTCGAAGAGATAGCCGAAATCATCGCGGAACCGCGAGAGTGCGCGGGGTATATTTTGACCGACGCACGCGGCATCAAGGCGGACGAATTGCAGGTTGTCAACCGAGGTTTAACATTCGCCGAGGAGCCGCGATTAGGAGTCACGCCGGTGGACCATACGGAGGATATGCACGCGTTCAGCGCGCGCGACGGTTGTCAGAAAAGGCAGCTCGCGTGCTTTCACTGCCACCCGAGCGTCATCGAGGACAAACTCGGCGCGCACGCCCCGCCCAGTTTCGAAGACGGCGCCGTGCTCCTGACGGTACTGACCTGGTCCACGCGTCATTTGGTAATCGGGTACACCGGCATCTACATAATCGAGAAGTTGAACGGGCCTGGATGGTCCATCGGTCAAAGGCGGACGCAATGCGAGCGCTGCCTACGATCGCGTGCCAGACGTTTAGGCCTGACCAATTTTGACGTGCGCTTGGCCGCGAAGGCGCTCCTGGAATGGCAGGACACCTTCGACTTTAACGTCGGGGCCGACGGAAAACTTCTGGAGCTGCTAAGATCCTGCGCCTTTCAAAGTTTGCGCGAGCTGCAGGACTACCTCACGGTGTTTTGCGTACTGTTCCGTGGCAATTTGATGGTCGACTATCACCCTTTTGCGCACGCGCAGCTTAAACGATTACGATTGTGATCTCACATTGTTTAGGTGTGGTCGATCCGGTTCTATGGGCGTAAATCTTTAGACGCGTAGGAGGGGGGGGGTAGGGGGGGGGCTGTGCACCTGGACGTATCTTCTGATGATGATCTGTTTTGATCAGTCATCTGACCACATTGTTCAGAACCGTAAACTTAAACATGCACAACCGGGTATGCGTGGGGTGTTAGTTTTTCGGTAAATGCGAAAGGTTTATTAAAGTATTTCGACGATCGCATGAAACGATATCAACCGGCGCGCGTGTTTACAGTACAGATACACCGCCGGTGTATAAATCGACACACCTTATTTTATAACATTTGACGTGCTGACACGCACGAAACGGTGCAAATACACGTTAAAAACGGTGTTTTTTGTTGTTACTGTACCGTAATGTCTGTTGACTTATTGTCGCTTCATCCACGCACAACCAGGATGTTTCCAGAACTATAGCTCAACCGATACTTAATCTGAATCTTCGCTTTCCGAATAATATGGATCTATTATCGCTCCACGCATACGAAAATCAGTATCGTGTACGAGATTGCCTAATAATATTGGGTCATGCGCAAGATGTGAAACCAGTTTATCTCTGTTAGCTACATACAATAAATCGTAGTCCATATTCCTTAATAATGGATCATACTCCATCATATTTTTTAAAATTCGTTCTACGTATTTAACAACACGTTCGTCGTAGTCGTAGGTTCTAGTTGTTTCATTCCACATACCAATAGATGCAAGCAACCCTTCGTATAATTTGCTATCATAGATTTTATGGTGTTTTAAGTGTGTAAAAACTTTCTGTAGATACGCGTCCATTGCTTTAAAGTCCATGCAATTGTATAAATCAAGAAAATCTTCAGCGATTTTTTGAATATCTATATTAATGCAAAGTTCTGTACTATTCAGTCGATCCTCGATGATAGCGCCGACCACCTCCTTAGGGCGCGGTTGCGTTGGTATTGATGTTTTTGTAACCCGATAATCTGGACGATATTTTGTGATGATAATTTTACCAAGCGTAAAATGATCAAAATGAAATCGTTGCACAAGATGGTAATCATCTGTGAAAGGCTTTTGATTTAAAATATCGTAGTTGCAATCCGCGTGCGTGTGGTTAATAAATTCCGCTATTGTTTTTAACAAAACCTCGTCGGTCGCGGTGTAAACAAATCTGCTGATTCTTTCATCGTATGTACCGATCGGGCACATTAGTCTTCCAGCAAATAGTTGCATCTCTTCAGGTAATGGTTGCATCATATTTGCTTTGTTTTGGTTTACCATTTTTTTTAATGCGTTTAAATAAATTTGTATATACTTATCAACTAGGTGATCCGGTTCATCTCTTAACATATAATATGTGACAATAGATGCACGCAAACAATGTTTAGGTATCGAATTATCTATTTTAATACGATCATGGTTAAAAGATTTCACCTGCGTCTTGTAGTTAGCTTGCAATTTCTTTAAGGCAGGCAACTTATTAATGTCTGGCGTCCAGAGTGGAGGTGTCATTGTTTTATTTTTTTTGAATTCATTATCGTTCGGATATAATACTTTGACAAAATCAAAATAATCATGGTATCTACCTGGTACTTTAGCAATGTTATTTAAACATTCAAAATAGGTATTCTTCAATGATAATTGCTCAAAATTTAATACAAGTTTTACGTATTGGTTTAAAATTGTACGATACAAGACTAAATCACGATTTACAAAATCAAACATGTACTGGATTAACAACTTATAAGGAATGATCTTTTTTTCCTGAACAGCACATAAATTGTGTAATATTATTATGCAAATAATACTAGGTGTTAGAATCTGAAATGGCATTTCTTCCCACACTGGTATTCTTGCTTCTTCGTAGAGAGATAAATGTATCATATACGAAAGTCGTGTGTTTATATCGCATGTTTGCAAATGAAACATAATTGATTGCACATTTGCTTCCAAGCCCGTAAAATGAGAAGAAAAGGAACAATTTTCAATAAAATCTTTAAATGCAGTAAACACATGTCCGGTGAGAGGTGCGGTTAACATTTGGATTATATTCATATCTCCGATAGTATCAAACCCTGATTTTACGATATCAACGGATTGATTGAGTTTGTTCGCAAAAGGAATATCTTTAGGTATATCTGCGATTTTGTTTTTGATTTCGGTAAAGTACTTCGTTAGCTTATTGCAATATTCGCTCGCGTCTGTTATTTTGTTGTCGTATGTTCGGCAATTAGACTGGTGACCGTTTGCCAAATGCTGAAATGTAAATGTCTGTGTCTTATTATCCCATACGCACACGCACGGATATAAACTCTCGGTCGTAATTTTATCCAAAATATCCTCAGGAAGCTGTTGCAAGATATCTGAACGTATCTGCAATTTTTCTGCGGCGGCCCTCTTTAATTCAGTGTGCATGTTCCTGGTTTCTATTTTAAAATCTCGCTGTCTTTTTTGAGCTGCTAGTTTTTTTTCAGCTGCTTCTTTTTCTTTTGCTACGTTTGCTCTTTGGCGTTTTATTCTGGTCTGTTGTTCACGTTGGCTTACTTTACTATCATCTTTCACCGCAGTCATATGCATACCATCCTGTACTGCGATTGACATAGTGTTGCTAACGTTCCAAAATAAAGATTAAACCTACGTCAACAAGTTTTTGATGCGGGGTATAAAGTTCATGCGCGCGTAGGTATTTATACTCAACAAACATCACGACGCGCACTAGTTTGGTGAACTGCGAGCTGCATTCGTGCAGAGCGCGCAACGCAGTATTTTGGAGAGCTACGATTACGAAAAAGCATCCGATTTGTGCCACGTTCTTGATCGGCTTAGTATGTTTGACCAATGGGAAGAAGTTTGCAACTTATGGTATTACGCTTTCAAACAGTCCCGGTCTGGAAATTTCCAGTACACTGGACACCAAGCGCTCGACCGCGTGCTCTCGACTTTCAAGTGTATTTACCACGAGCTTGACCCCAAATTCTTGAAACATTTTGAAGGAAATACGCCCAAGTCCATCGTGAAAGACAATAAGTATCTACTGCAAGACACCGACGAATTGGGCAACGCAATCAATGATCGCTCGCACACACTCTAGCTCGTGCAATACTTAAATACCGGTGAAGTGTAAAAGTTGTAGCAGGCGGATTCCCCGTTCAAATGATGAAAAACTTACGCGCAGCTAAGAGACAACGTAAGTGACGTAAGTGACGTAAAGGCACCTAAGTTATTTTTGCGTCGACGGTGTATACAATTTAGGATATGTACGATCCCAATTATAAATAAGATATCGAAATTGCTTGCCATTTATTAACACTTTGAAAAAATTCATGCCACTATTGTAAAATGTTATTTCCGTAGTAGCTTCATTTAAACTACCTCGTGGTGCAAATTTCGGCTGGGTCGGGCTAACGGAAGGTACGACTAACTTCTTTTGCGTTGTTGACCAGAGCACGTAAAACGTCGCCTGGTCTTTATCCTTGTACGCCATGGCTGTCAATTCGCCAGTTTCCTCACTTACGTGTATATACTTACACAAAGTGTTCACTGCACACCGCACTACACCGTACAACAAAAAATAGAGCTCCGAAGCCCGTCGACCACACGGGCCCGCGTATCGGTCCGGCGGCTGTACAAATTACGTGAGGATCGACGCCTAGATGTTTTGAATTTTTAGACAAAACATGATTATTTCGCCATTTCGGTCGCGATAAAATAAAATAAAATAAAAACGGACATCGTTTGACAGGTGTAGGCTGGATTCTAAAGGAAGCCATTCCCTTACCACCCCCACCGCTAATTAGGAGCATGATCTGTTTTGCATGTACGTACAGAGCAAGTAACTCGGTCTACATTTCGGTCGGCCGTCGCTATGCTGAACTCCGACGGCAATTACCAAACGGTATTCCTGCAATGCAGATGCTAGCGGACGAGAGCTCCACCCCGACTTCGGTTGATGGGGGGGTGCCCAGCCCGGTTAATCAGTCCAAGGATCCGATCGACGTATACGCAGCAAACCGTATTCGCGTGTGTGTAAAAGTGCAAAACGAGCGTACGCGCCAAACGGCAGCTCGGTCGGCACCGCATCGACCACAACATCGCGTGTGACCAACTTGGATCGGCATCGGTAAATGGGCAGCCGCAACGCGCAGCCACCCTTGTCGCGCGCGTGTTTACAATAACGGTACACCGCCGGTGTATAAATAGATACACCTTATTTTACAACATTCGACGTGTTGACACCCAGGTAAGAGTGCAAATGAACGTTATATATATATATATATATTTGTTGTAACCGTACCGTAATGTCCGTTACCATAACCACCGATAGGAACGCGCTAGTATTTCAACCCGTGTTCGCCGAGGCCTTAGAACAAATCGCGGATGTCGACACTAGGGACCCGAAACTGGTAGGTACTTACCGGGACACGCAGGGTATTCACCGGGCTTACGAACAATGCATTTCTGATATAAACGAAACGTCTAAACGAATAAACGAAATACTGACAGAGGTAAAATATCCTGGTGTATTTTATTGTGGTCCGAACGTGTTTGGGATTCTATTATGGAATGAACTAAACAATAAATTTTGGTGCAATAATAGCGGTGGTTTTTTGGCTCGATTACAATTTCCTCTATTTCATTTCTCTCCGTCCATTTCTTTCGAAGTTTATGCATTGTGTATTGTGCAGTTGCTTAAACAATATGTATCGGTTGAAAATGTTGCAATTTATAGTAAAGTAAATTTTGTCTACTACAGCGCCGTAAACGCAACGTACAAAATTTCAAAGAATGACAGCGGTTTTCAGTGTGTCGACGTGGAAGGCTATTCTGCTGATTTGGGACGCGCGGTTTTGTGGAGATGGCTACATCCAGTAAACACCGCGACGCGGGAGTTGCATGCAGGGCTTATGGGTAACGGACATGACCACGAATCGGCCAGCTCACGCGTTCAGGAAGTTAAAAGAGAGCAGAATGCCCAGCTGTCACTTATGATTGATAGTGTTCGCGCGTACGTAGGCGAACGTAAAACCGTACTCGTTCCGGTACAGTTGGATATCTTGAATAGTAAAGGACGGCATGCAGCGCTTTGTGTTCTGCAAGAAGAGCCCGACGGTAACGTGCAGGTCAATGTGTACGATTCATGTTTGACTGTACTCGAACCGTTGTATCAAGCGCTTGCACGTTTATTGGTCGATATTTTTTTTGGCGCGTGTAAAACTTGTATACCCATCTTAAGAGCAACCAATCTACGGCAGTACGGGACAGCCTTGTGCACGGATTTTTCATTATATACGATGCACGAAATCATGGACTATATACAAACGAATGGAAATTACGATCCCGTTGAAATTGATAAGATCGTAGGAGATAAAAGTTCACGTGTTCCCAGCGTGTATATGAACCTGTTATTAGTTGGACTCGTTGCGATGCTGAAAAATACAGATACGCAGAATGTACTGGGAGCGATGAAGGGCGACACGAGTAAGATTTCGCATCCCAAATCACCCCACTTTACGACAGACCATCAGGAAAAAACCCGTTCTAAAATACAAAAGATTGAAGACGGCAAATCATCACCGAACGATTCGTTCGCGGCTCACAACTATGCTAGATTGCAGGGCGCCAATTCCGAGGACGGCACGCATTTATACCGTGAGCGCGCGCCGAAAGAAGATATTTATTATATTGATGGACTTGTAGCACCCGGTAGCCTTTAACAATTTTGCAATGTGTCGTTTTCTGCTGTCGCGGATTTTCACTCTGCTTCGAGTCGCCGGCTACAGTTCGTAGGGGGGGAGGGGCATCGCGTGCGGCGACTTCAACTGTAATGAACACAATTCGGACAATCGATAAACACCGCGCCTCTCGCTGTTTGTATTATTATCCAACGCCCCACAAAGCTAATGTGGATTTTGGGGTTGTAAAAAACAGTACATCTGGCAAAAAAAAAACGAAATTGTAAAAAACGTGACACCAAATAACTCAAATGTACAATACGATACTTGTGATCGCAGCGAAAATTTTCATACTCAAGTTTTGGCCGCGCTGGTGACGCGATCTTACACGACACGCTGATTTGGAGGATATTCAATACCCGACACGTGATATTGCTGCAAAGCCTCGTTCGTGCTGCGCGACTCATGTACGCGTGTGGTGTTGCAAATATAAACTGTCGTTCGACCAATGTTATTCAACACGGTTTACGACGCACCCCGACGTACTGCGTGCGTTTCAACGTAGTTTCGCATGCGAGCGTGCCTTATTTCTGCCAGCCGCAACAGCATGTTCGGAGGTGGCCGTTTCTGTAAAACGCGCATCTCCTCCCGCGCTAGTCTGAGATGTTTGTGTCGTGAGAAGTTACGACGTGCCGGTTTGGGCACATGCATCGGCGTCGTGATGGACTTGCACAAAACGGTCGCCACGCGCAAGGGGCGAAACGGCGCGTTCATTACGCTAAACTCTACGTGCTCCAACAAGTTTCTTTTGCGCGGCGTCGTGGAATAAAAACGGCGCAGATCGTAGTACTCGCGCACGACGTACTTCGAGTTTATGTGGAACGCTACCACGCCAACGGCGTAATCGTTTTCGACTATCTCGTGATCCGCGTGCTCGAGCAGGGTAAATCCAAGCGTGTGCATATCCGCCGTGGAATCCACCATGCGCAAGTTGATATGCGACAGTTCCACGCCTTCGCGCACGCATATACGCAGCGCCAAATCGGTCAGAGAAATCATTTTAATTTTTGAGTCACGGTTCCGTCGGTACCGGTGAATATGCCAAACACGCTGGACGTGACCTGAGATGTTTTCGCGCCGGTGTTTGGTTGTTGTTCCGGGTTTTGACTGCGAGCTTCCGACACGGTTGCGAACGGCGGGTAGGGCGTTGGGGGCGTCGTCACTTGAGCGTTGGCCTCGGGTGGTGCCGTGTTCAGCGTTGATATATCTGTGAGCAAACGGAGCTCCTGCTCGTACGCGCAGCACGAGCACGCGCACACAGCCAGATGATCGCTGCACGAATCGCTGTAATTTGCTGCTGCGGCCTCCGTCGCCTCTACCGCCGTCCTTACGCGTGCGCGCTCGTGCATATGCAGCACGTGCGCCACGATCGGGTTGCACGCGCTGATCGCAGCCGCCAGCAACGTCACGGTTACCTCCGTATCCGTAAAAACGTCATCCATGTCGCGTTTGACGCGCGCGTCCATCTCTTGGCGTAGCGTGTGGTACGTCACGCAGGGACAAACACACGCTTGCAGACAATGGACGCCGCATCGCAAGCCGCGGTCATGCGCCTCGTTTTTTGATATGGGCAAACAACGCAACGCCATCGGCCTCTGTCCCAGGTACTACGCCACAGTCGCACGGCTATATATATATACCACGGTGTTTTACCTTCATTTATGCTTTTTTTTTGCCAATCGTGTAGCTCGCGTACACGGGTGCGTCGCGCGGCTGCGATGCGAGTCGAGGGGCACGTATCGTGGGTCTGTCGTTCGCGAGTGTCAGTTTCAGCTCGTGTCGCCGCGCTGTCTACATCGCTCATATATACACTATCATTTTCAAAGTCGCAAATTGCACCCGAGTTGCCGTCGTCCATTAGTTCATCGCTCCTAATGCTATCTTTCACTTTGTGTCCTCAAGCATTTGTATTTTTTGATGTGGCAAATAAAAAAACGTATAAATAGCAGGTTCTGACACGTCTTTTTAGACAGTTTGGGACTCTGTTATACTATACGTTGACTCGATCATGAAAGTATATATATCTGCATCGTTTCGATATGACATTTTTTTCACTAAGTCTTTTTCTAACAATCCTCTCGACTCAAACTCATTTTCAAATTCTTTTTCAATCTTTGTTATCATCTCGTTCCACTGAGTACGGTTTTCATCCTCCGGCTTAAAGTCGGTTTTTAAATAAAGTTCTGCTATTTTTTGATACGAATATTCGGTTTCTCCATAAGTGTATATTTTTTTTCCAAATTCATTTATTTCATGTAGAAAATCCGCATTATTTTCGTTATCAAACAAATATTGGTTATAGTATTTATTTTTTGTAAATGTTGTTTTACCTTGATATATATGTTGCCATATGTTATTCTTCGGTGCGTTTTCAACGTAATTTTTTTTTGCGAGTGCAGTAGTGGAAATGTCAATTAGATCAATCTCAAAATCTAACTTTTTAAGACGTGTACCTTCACAATCAACTCTTTGCCAGCTTTGCACAAAACAAAACATTAAAAAGTACATGCACTGTAAGTATTCGTGCGCTTTCCATGGATCGTTTTCATCTCTGGGAGTTTCATGAAAATATTGGTGTAAGGCAACAGTATACACATTTTCACTTGGAAATGGATCATTTACTATCATAAATTCAAACCCGCCGCATGTAAACGTCGTACAAAACCCTAAAAATACGCCAAATGTTTCGTTTTCGTTATCTTCTTCGTATATTTCCCTTGCACTTTGTATTTTACATGTGAATGTTTTTTCAATTGGTTTTTCTGCATCTTGTATCGTGATATAAAATTCACTTTTTTCGGCTTCGAGTATTAGATTAAATACCTTACAACCCTCACGTACTAATTTTAAAGGATCATCCAAATTTATTTTTTTCGCCTGTTTTGACGGTTCCCGTTTAGCAGTTGTATGAATTCTAGGCATCATACTGGCGCAGTCAGCAATTACGATGGACATTGCGCGATGAATTAAGTGATACCTTTTTGCGCGCAGTTAATAAATAACGCTCAAAAGAAAGACGTATGGTCGATCGCGCGTACAAGATAAGTGCATGTATATTTATATACTTCACGCTTTCACAGAGCGGGTACACAAAACATGAGTCTATGGCATGTACAAAATTCTTCGTTTGCCGTTGCCAGTGAGGTTTGCATGCTCGACGCGGCTTGCAAATCCGTTCGGTACGGTGATCGTAAATGAGCACAAACAGTACTACGTTTAAAACAAAACTGCGTTAACAAGTCTTACTGATCGTAGCTGCGCAGCATGCCGTCGAATTCGTCCGGCGCGGCATCGACCGCATCCGACACGATGTCGGGAAATTTGCACAGTTCGCGAAGCAGGTCCGCGGCTTCGCGATCGGTGAAGGATAAGCCGCCGCGACGGAGGTTAGTGCTCGCGCAACGTCCGAGGCGCCGAGGCTTGTGCGCCATTGTACACTTAATTTCCGGATACTATATTTTGCTCTCCTTTTACATGGTATTAATATTATTATCGATCTAGTTACATTAATTCCACCTCATGTCCACATCATGTCCACCTCATGTCCACATCACGTCCTCACGTCCACATCATGTCCACATTATGTCCACATCACACATATGTTGGGGTCTCTCACCATTCTCGAACTTTTGGGTTCGAAAGTCTCGAAAGTTCGAAAGTTGTCATGCGTCGGGTGTGTCATAGGGCAGGTCTCTCACCATTCTCGAACTTTTGGGTTCGAAAGTCTCGAAAGTTCGAAAGTTGTCATACGGTGGGGGTGTCATAGGG
>LGRX02008636.1:0-26050 GCA_001247695.2 Cymbomonas tetramitiformis
GGTGGTAGAAGTGCCCCCTTGATGTTTCAGCGGAGGCTCCGAGGGTAGAAGTGCCCCTTTGATATTTCACTTTGAAATAATACCTCGTGCGACATCATGCCACCGTCCCTGATAGCCCTGCTCAGGCTGATTTGTACTTTGCGGTGTTGCCACTGCTCGCTTCATTTGCCACGCTGTGCGCTACTTGGTTGGTGTATGATCAAGTGTTCTCCAGTACTCCGAACCCAAGATTGATTTTTGCCCCGAATACCTTGCTTTCCATTGCGAGTGGCCTTCTAACGGTTGCTCGCCATTGGCAGCTGTTGAGCAGCTGCTGAGCGCAAGTTTGGTGTCTGCCGCCCCACGTCGCGCCCTGCACTGTTCCTGAATGCAGATACTGCCGTTTGGCTGGCAGTCAGGCTGCTGTTGGCCAGGCCGAGTGGCATGTTCTACTAGGTGTGTGCGTAACAAGGCTGATTTCTGGTAGGCCGTGTGGCATGTTCTACTAGGTGTGTGCGTAACAAGGCTGATTTCCTCCAGGCTGAGTGGCATGTTCTATGAGATTTGCGTGTGATAAGGCACTGCATCTTGGAGAGCTCGGTAGATTCGTCTGTCGTGCTGCGAGGAGAGGCAGAAGGTGGTGATGTACACCTTCTGTGTTTTCCCTTGAATTTTGTGGGGAGCACTTAGGTGCCCGCATGTTTTCTCTTTTTGACATCGGGTGTCCATGCTGTGTGGTTTGACTGCATTCATGACATAACCATGGACCAACAGGTCCCATCCATCGACCGGGAGCCACTGGGGGGCATGCCAGCAGGGTCCGCTTACTCCGTAACCAAGAGACCAACAGTTGTTTGGCGACGATCGGTCACATCGTATCATTTTTCCATGCTGCTTTGCATTTGGGTTGGGAACATGTATGCGTTTGTGGTATCTTGTCACGGCCCAGCCCTGCTCTTGATTTGCTTCTCACATCCACTGGGATGATGGTGGGCTGGCTTTTGTTGGCCGATCCCATGCCGTTCAGTGTGATAAGGCTGATTGCCAGTAGCTCAAGTGGCGTGTTATACTAGGTTTGTGCGTAACAAGGCCGATTTCTGCCAGGCTGAGTGGCATGTATTACTAGGTGTGTGTGTAACAAGGCTTTGGGCTAGTGGGATGAGTGCCATGTTCTACGAGGTACATGTGTAGCAAAAGGCTGTGTATTCTTCCAATAACCAATGCAAATAAGTGAAATCAGAGAAAAGGAGATCGGTCTGTCAGAACAAGCAAAGCCCCGGGATTGTAAATTCCGCCCATGAGGTGCTGAGTCCCATCCCTTCGTCGAGTGATGCGTGAGAGGTGATGGGGTTAGGGAGGGGTTTGGGAGGGGACCAGGCTGGGATTCGGGGGCGAGGTACATGATTGGCAAAGCTCGCAAGGCTGCGCATGCCGCGGCTCGAGAAGGCTACATGCCGTTAGGTATTGCCTGCTCGCACGCGGTGCTTTCACTTCCCCTCTGTGCAACTCCCCCGTGCTGGGCAATGTCCGCCCCCTCGGTTGTGCCCGTGTTGGCGAGGCCAGCCTAAGAGATCTGTGCCATTCTTGGCTCCTGGAGGGGCTGTCCTTTGATGGGCCTTTCGGGAGGGTCCCGTGAGCTGCTCAGCGGGGCTACGCGAGTACACCCCTGAGGAACGAACAGAGCTCACACAGCTCCCTCTCACGGTCGCTCCCAAGATTGCGTTGCTGGTCAACGGCGCCTCACCAGTGCCACCGCACCTCACACATGTATCCTCCCTCCCTCCCTCCCTCCCTCCCTCCCCTCCCTCCCTCCCCCACCACAGCATACACAGGCCAGGTGCCGAGTGTGCTTCGAAGTCAACACACCGTCGGAGCGTGTTTATCCCAATGGCACAGATCCTCCTGGTATGCAAGCAGTGTCAAAAGTTGTTTGTCCTTGGTTGTCACGTTTGTGCGTCAGAAAGGACGATCCTTCATAAGCTCGAAGGATATTTGAAGAGGGTCCAGGAACGACTGGTATAGCACAGGTAGGATGTTTCATGAGGGTTTCGGAAAGACTAGGGTCCTGCCATATTTTGGCTGCCGGCGATGTGTGTGAGTTGAAACGGAAGGGCTGCCGGAAGTGGGGTGGATCGGTGGGACGGCCGCAAAGGAGCTAGAGGCGCAAGGGTGGGAGTACTATCCACTCGGAGATGTCAGAGCGCTGGGAACTCAGCCTCCGCCGCCGCTGTGGATATTCGATCTATTTTTGTCATTGTGCCATCCCAAGCAGGTGAGCGCACCTCGGACCACCATTGAAGGCCACGTGGCTATGCGATAAATATTCTTACCCGATGTGTCATTGGATGATTGGTGACGGCCCGCGCCGGTGCCACGGTTGGGGGCAGTTATCATGTCCCCAATAAGGCGTGCCACATTGTCCGTGCGATCGGGCGGTGTCTGTGGCGGCCATGGTGATCTGCGCGTTGTCATCATTTGCAGCCTTCAGCTGTCAACGAGGCAGCCCCTGTGAACAGCTCAGCTGAGTCATGCACCGCCTGCTTAACAGATGGATGAGCTCATCCCCGTGACTACCCACTGCGGCATCTGAGAGTGGGAGGTGTCAGAGGCGGAAGCTATAGATTGGCGCACCTAGGTGTAAACAGGGCGGGTCAGAGGCGCGAGCTATAGATCGGCGCCCCTAGGTGTGAACAGGGCGGATTAGAGGCGGGCGCAAAAGAGCGGCAAATCTGAGGTCGGTCCTGCGCAAGATTGGACCCTTCCCTTCCCAGTCAGGAGCCAGCCAGGAGCCAGCCAGGAGCCAGGACTGTTAGCCGGCTGCACACTGAGCTGAAGACGGGGAAGGTTCTGTTGTGTTGAACCAACGTGGCCGGGCTTGCTGGGCATGGCTCGCAGGTGGTCATCATGCTCCAATCACAGGGCAGTCTTGCCCTTGTCACCCCAAAGGAATTCCTGGTCGACTACCAGAAAATGCAGGTCAGAATCTGATAGTGCTTGCGCAGAACAGACCGAAAAGGGGTGCCTATCGCTGTGCAGCTACTCGAGGGCTCACAGGTGATGGGCGCGTCAAGACGTGTATCGGGGGTTGCCTCGAGCTACGTGGAAGTCCTGGGCACGCGCGTGCACGAGGCCTAAGGCTCCACCCTCCTGTGCGAGAGCCGAGCACCCTGCCTTAACGCCCATGCGCGCGTGTGGGTGCGCTTTGGTTCGATGGGGTGCCTCGGTGGTACCTTGGCACGGCCCCTGCAAACGGGCAGAAAACGTCCCCCGGGTCGGGTAGCTTCATCTGTCATTGAGTGCAGCTGTCAAGTTCCGGAATGCTTCTCACACCCACTGGGATGTTGGTGGGCTGGCTTTTGTCGGCGGGCCTCATGCCATTCAGCGTGTGGGTGTGCTTTCTCCTGGGGCTGATTTCTTTATCAACCTGTATCCTAGCCACCAGATTGCCGCGGGAATCCAGGTGAACTGAGCTGCCCCCTCCGCGGCGGTTTCGAGCAGGCGATGTACGCAACGCACCGAAAGAAGAAGGCCAACGATCCGGATAAAATCTTCTTTGGCGCTCGTCCGCTCGGGGTGCAGAAGCGAGGTGCCCAATGACCGTTCCCGAGGCATTCCTCGTCTCTGCTGCAGCCTGCGAAGCTTACAGCACTTATGCCTTGCTCATGCGGCAGTCTGAGGGAGCCGAGAAAGCAGAGAAGATTCCTGTCTCCGTTCACCCCCCCTATGGGTGGGTGCTATGTGATGGAACGCAGCCCTGCATGGAGGTCCATGCAGTAGGGCGGACATGCTCTGTTGGAGGGGGGTAGTACCGACTGCTGTTTACCGCATGGTCCAACAGCTGTCGGATGCATCCCGCCTACCGCCAACTTGCCTGCCTAGCTGTTGGAGCTCGCCTGCTCAGCGCGCGCCCTGCCGCTCGGATGGTCAAAGCACGGGCGGCCGATTTCTGGGCGCGTCAGCGCATCAATGCCTTCGACCATGGAGCAACGAATGCCGCTTCCTCGAACTGGGATGCGACTCCGCCATCGCGTGCCATACGATTGGTGTGCAGGACCGCGCTGCCGACCCCTTACCGCATGTTGGACGCGCGCTGATGGTGATGCCGAGGTGCTGTGGAGATTGTTGACCAAACCCAATCGAGCTAGACCTCATCGTGTTCGTTCGTGATGCATCAGATTGTAGGCCAAGAATCGACCTTAAGGAGTGATCAACTTTATCCGAACAGTGCATTGACGGAGTATGGGCGGAGACACCAAATGGGGGCTGGATGGACATTGGGCGGATCATTCACCCGGAGGCTTTGCCGCCTCACACTCCGTCATGCCGACGGAGTGCAGGGCTCATGCGCACCTGTGCCGCCTGAGGCCCAAGGCGCGCCATGGGCAGGCAAGCTATGCGTCCGCATGTCCTACAGGGGGCGCTGAATGCAGAGCCGGTTGGAGTGTTCCATGTCCTCAGGAGACCCCTACAAGGAAACGCATCCTCCCCGCTGGGCTCCACTCGTACCTCCAGCCCCCCTTCGTCCGAGCCCACCCTTGCCTCAAATTCCACCCCCGAGGCCGCCCCCTTTGCCACCGCCTCTTCCTGACGTACCCCCTGGCCACATCCGGGTGGCAATGCCGCCGAAGCCGCGCCTCCTGTGGCCGCCGCGCCCGCCGGCTCCAGCCTTTGTGCGTCCCTGGGTCCCCTCCGCTTCCCCTCACACCCCCTTGGCGCTGGCGTTTACCTGGGGTGCCTACCACCTGTAAAAGGCCGCCGCGCAAGTCGCCAGGCGGGCCTGGCAACACGGAGGGCTGACGGTTTTCATATTCATGATGAAACCTGAGATCATTGGGATGGTGCGTGCGCTGCCGGTGCTGTGGGGACGCGGCAGCCGGTGACCGCCAGCGAGGTGCAGACGGAGCTGGAGAAACAGTGGAAGCAAGTGCGGATCGCTGACGAGCAAGGGCAGCACCGACGCCGGCGACATAAAGGTGATGTATTCCACCGAGAGGGGGTGCCTGGAAGAAAGAGGTGTTTTGAGTAGACGTGCACAGTGTTCCCAGGGAGGAATGGCCTAAAGCAGGCGGGCGTGGTGCGAGGTAATAATTTAATACAATACGCGGTCAACAAGCAAGATGATACCATGGACGACCTAATGAATCGGCGAATCACGAGGCCCTGAATAACCTGGGACTCGGTTCCAGGGCCGCAGTCCCAGAAAGTCGGCCTGACTGCCACGTGGACAAGAGTGACCCACGGCTCCAGCTGCTGCATCCGTCAAACCGCTCATCCGGCACTTCGCTCCCGGTGGTGGCCTTGCTGCATTGGCCATACCTGACTAGCCCCCATGTGGCGGCCCGGGTTCTACTGCCAATCTGCAGCGCACGTCTCGTGGTGGCCCCGCTGCATGGTGCACTCTCTTGGGCCCCCTCCGAGTGTCCTTGCGGCCAAGTCATCTGCTCTCCTCGATCCCGTGACACATCCGCCGGGCGTGTCACTGTGGGCCAGGCAATCAGAGCAGCCTTCCTTCTCCGCCACCCGATGAGGAAGTGGAGGATGCTCTTGACCGGGAGATACATCGCAAAGGCTGGATTTCCGCAGCACTCCAGCGACGTGGGTATTTCAAGTACGCCACTTGGCGACCACTCACAATCCGATTCTCAGATGCCGCAGTTTCCCTCTACCATAGCTCCCAATCATGGTCGCCGAAACCGCTATTCACCTACCATGTGAGAATGGTTGTACGCCCGCTGGAAGCGCTTCCAGCACCGCTGCTGCCACGACTGACAGTGTCGGCAAGGCGCGTGGTAAGGCTGGCGTTGATTGGCTGCCTCGCGCATGTTCCATGCGTCCTCCGCATCAGGACGCGATATCCATGGAATAATGCAGAGCGCTGGGGACAGGGCGAAGGTGGATACCCCAAGGGCCGCCGGCCGCCGGTCTCTACTCTCGAAGAAGCGGCGCAATGACGAGGCGTCTTACGTGGCGTCGATACCGTGCTTCTGGGGGGTGACCGCCATGCGCCGCCTTCCCTCCCCTCACGAAGCCAAATAGATTTACTTCCCTGAGTGTCTATAGGGTAGCAGCCAATCATTCGCCTCTCCCCCATGCGGCACACCATCCGTTCGGATCTACGCCCCCTTTGGGCGCTTCACCGCGTGCATCCTTTCAACCCCTCCCGCAGCTCTCCGCAATGCGCCCCCTGCGGCTCACCGCTTGGCCCCACATAGTCTTCCAATGCAGGACACCTCCGCAAGCTAACACCCGAATGACTCTTCTATTGTCCGGCTGATGTACATGCATGAAAACAAACGAAGAAACGATGCTTTGAAATGCCTGTACTGGGCTCCTCCATATTGTTTTATGGTAGCTCCCGGGGATTGCTAGGGGCGACAGGTTATCAATGCAGGGGGTGGGACGATTGCGTAGGACGATGGGAAAGGGCGCATGCTTGGAATCCGGGAGACTGAAAGGATTATGACTGCAGATGCTGGGTGGAAATAGCGCTTGCTTAGGGGGGGGAGGGGGTCCTGCAGAAAATGCCAACGAATTGTTCGTTTGTTTGGGCGATGGAGGCCCTGGAAATAGGCAAGCAGCATGACTTGCTGCGGAGCGCGCAGTCCCGGGCGCGCAACAACGTGCACCTGGACTCGAACATGGCAGCCGGGAACGCGCAGGCGATGAGCTTGGCGGTGCAGCATGCTGTGCTGCGGCCAGATGCGCCCGCAGAGGTGAGACTCTTCCAGGCGCGGCGTGGTCTGGCAAGTGTGGACTCTGTGAGTTGAGGTTGTTAACATCAGCCTGACGCTAGTTTGAGTGGCACTGGTTTTGGCCTGCTAAAGGGAGGTATAGAAAGGTGCAGAAGCGGGCGATTACCCTTGGCACAAAGACGGAATGACTGTCGGGAGCAGAGGATGGGAAGGATGCATGAAGGGCATTCCCGTGATTCGGGAGATGGCGGTTCCTGAATGACTAGGCAATGCTGGAGGACTACTGGATATCAAGCGAAGGAGTTGTACTGGATTACAACGGGGTTCTCTTCGCGAGCATGTACGGAGCTCCCCTCGATCTTCCCTATGACCTGTTTGTGGGGTGCTGGCAACAGCGTAGAAAGTCACAGGCGCGCAGAAGCTTGCAGCTTTATGTGCAGTTGCGGCTTCATGTGCGGTCGTTGCAGAATCATGAACTCTGTGTTCATTTGCAACGTCTGCCCTAGCAGTGGAGGTTTCAATGTTTAGAAAATCGGTGAGAATCGTTTGTTGAGTCAGTGAGGGGGCGAAGCTCGGTATTGCTGACATGTTGGCATCGGATGTCGTTATATGCAGAACGGGGACGAGAATTGAAGATGCGAGTTGTGCCATGCACGTAACAGCTGGCGTGCAATCTGGTCCAAAGCTGTGCCACAATCACACTGGCGGGTGCCCCGCATTCATGCATAGTGCCTTTGGTGTCTCGCAGTGTGTTAGCGGCGTGCACACCTTGTGGAATCAGCAAACTACATGTGGCAGCGAGGGAAGAAAATATGGTAAACCGTCTCTTGCAGAGTAAGGAGTGATGCGGTTATAATACACTTTGTAAGGTATCCATCTGAAGGTTCAGAATTACTAAGTGGCGGATAAGCAGGTGCGTGATATGTCCCTTCGTACCACGCCAGATGCATGAAACGATGTACAAGGGCACCAATGTTTTTTGCAACTTTTGGGTGTCTCTTGGAGTCGAATATCTTTCGAGTCGAGATTGTTCGTTTTACTCCCGAATTTCTGTGCGCGCATGCCCGTCCTTATCGACGTCCGATATAAATCGCACACGCTTCATCAGTTCGCAGATATGCTGCGTGTTATGGGTCGAAACGCTTTTTAGCGCAACTATCCACGAGGGCATCCGTAGTTGTATCCGTCTAGAGATGGGTGCTACGCCGATATTGATTATGTATTGAGTGTGTTCTACAAAAACCATGGCCATTTATTTCTGTCTCGTATTGTACTAGGAGGCAAGCACAAGAGCAAGAAAAACGGCTAAGTACAAAAAGCAACTACAACTATAAAAGTACTCAGTACGGAGTACAGCAGGACCGATCAGAATGATGTTGATGTGAGGTGCCTAGCTTGTGTACGGAGTACTCGGTACAGTTGAGTTATGGAAAGAGTTCATGAATGTATAAGAACTCTAAGTGTAACCAGTTTCGGAGATGAGAACTGAACTGAATGAAAGTAACATAATAAATGTACGAAACCGTAACCGTTGTATATGTGTAATGAAAGCATACATTGAAAGCATACTTGAAGTGAATAACGAAACCGTATTCCGGATAGTGGACCGCCGTAGTATCGAATGCATACCTCGTGCGGTCGTTTAATAGTGAGAATAAGATAAGTCCGAAAGTGTAAAGAAGTGAAGAAACTGGAGTGTAGCCTCCTACAAAATGGTAATTAGTCCGTTTTTCCGCGTTGCTTCCTTGATGTTTTGCGCAATTCTGATTGAATGCAACCTTGTCTTGCGAGATTAGCTAGCCTAGCGCGTTCCACGAAACCGGGAATGCCTGTGCTTGTGCTTGCGTTCCGCGGCGTTGGTTGTGTTTGAGGGTTCCAGGTCCCCTTGGAGCCGCGTTGGAGTGAAGGAATTCAGCTCGACGACAATCTTTTGGGGTGCGCGCGTTGCCCTTCTCTTGGCACGCATAAGCGACTCACGCATAAGCCGTAATTTCGGCACTTCGCAGGTACTAGGATTACAAATCGCTCCGGATTTTCAGCAATTTCGACCCTTTGCGGCGGAAGCGCTGCGCAATTTTTTTAAATCTTGCGTAGCTTTTGCTGAATTTCGGGGTCGGTTTGAGATCTTGCGTGCCTCTAGTTTTAGTCTTCTAGTCCCCTCTTTTCCGGGAATTGCCGCGCTTCGGCCGGTGTAAGCTGCTTGTGCTCGCGCACAAGTGGTGAATTTCTGGATTGGCGGGTGCTGGTTGCCGCGCGTAGCGTAAAGCGCTTCCAATTACTTAGATTGCACGCATAACACGCATAATGTTTCCGGATGGAGCATTAATCTTCTAGTCCCCTCTTTTCCGGGAATTGCCGCGCTTCGGCCGGTGTAAGCTGCTTGTGCTCACGCACGAGTGGTGAATTTCTGGGTCGGCAGGTGCTGGTTGCCGCGCGTAGCGTGAAGCACTTCCAATTAGCTAGATTGCACGCATAGCACGCATAGCACGCATAATGTATTCGGATGGGGAGGAATTCCAAAGTCGGTCGGGTCGTCGTGGGAGGGGTCGGGCCGGCGCCGCCCCCGGCTCGGCCGGAGGGTCCGGTCAGTCAGGATCTCGCGCTGCGGGTCTGTCAGTCGGCCAGGGCTCTTCGGAGTTCTGGGGCGCGGCTGGCAGGTCGGACGGCCGGGATTGGCGCTCCGGTGAAAGGGGGGGAGTGCGGCGTGCACTCGCACGCCAATACGGCGGTGGAGCCCCCGAGGCTACACCGGTGCATACGCCTCTGAGGACCCCCCCGGGGTTGTCGGGTGAGCCCCCCAGGGCCTCACTACCGGGAACCCCCTCACCAGCGAGAGTCAGTGGGGCCGAGCCGGTGTCCGAGCTCGCATTGAGCTCTACACTACGGCAACCGGCGCGCCGGAAGCGTGCGTCGCCCAGAGCTCCGGCACCGGCGGTGAGCGCCAGCTCAGTGTCGGACTCAGACCGCTCAGCTAAGGGACTGAACCCCTCAGCAGCCCCCTTCTCCCCACCCCCTGCGTCCAGCAGGAGTGCGGGTAGTAGGCTCGTCCGTCCGGAGCCGGTGCCGGAACCGGTAAAGTCCTCCCTCTCTCCCCTCGTGGGGTGCGAGCAAGGGAATCTCACCAGCGCCCCAGGGCGCTTGGAGATTTACCGAGCCAGTGACTGTAGCTCTCCTGCAGAAGAGGAGTTTGACGATGTCCAGCGCTCAGAGCTGCTGGACGTCGTCCAGTCAAGGGAGCACGATGCTCGCATCCGGCTCAAGCCAGATTGGCGAGGGGAGCAACGTCAATCCATGCTTGCATTGGCCCTCCGTCAGTGGAGTACCTGGGCGCTGGACTCAGCGCAACGACGCGCAAGAGTCTCCCTGCTAGCTCGTCAGCGCGCAACCGCGCGGCTTGCGTGGGTCGCATGGAAGGCCAGAGCGGACCGGTCAGCGCATCAGCGCGAACTCCGGCGCCTGGCATTCCAAGCTTGGAAGGACGTCACCCAGCAGGTCGCCCAACTTCAGGGCCTGTTTGTCAGAGGCAGTCGGCGTCGAGTCGAGTCCGCTTTCGCGGCATGGCGTCAGCGTGTCGTCCAGTCACAGGGTCTGTGGCGCAGGGGCAGTCAACGTCGAGCTGGGGCCGCCTTCATGGCATGGCACCAGCAAACGATGCTCGCCAAGGAGAGGAGCACCTGGTGGGTTGGAGCCCGGAACCACCGGATGGCTCAGATGGTCAGAAGGTGTCTCCGCGAGTGGCGCCGACTCCCCAGGACGACCCCAGTCAGCTCGGACTCGTCCCAGGGAACGAGTGCCTGCCGTCCAGTAGTAGGGAAAGCGGGAACCTCACCCGACGTCAGCTCCTGCTCGGATTCCGACCAGGAGTCTTGGTGGCAAGACATCCGTCGAGGCCTAAAGCGCATGGGGAAAGACCACCCGCTGTCAGGGGTAATGTGGTTCCAGTTCAAGGACCATATATAAGCTCTCCGACGACGGCGCTTATCGCCTGGAGATCCACCAGCAGTCAGTATCCGAGTCCAAGGGATTGATGCAGCAAAAGCGCGAGGACCCTCACAACTCCCTCGGGTGGTGTAGATTCTCTGCCTTTGCCATCAACGTCCGCAGACCAGGGGAGATAGTACACCGAGGAGTGGACCTCCAGGAGGTAAGGAGAGCGGTCGTCGCTGCCGTCAGAATGAGCGGCAGCACCCGGAAGTCACACAGGGGTCTTAGGAAGTCAGGTACAGCACCTCCGAGTTCCGCAGCCTCCGGTGGGAGCTGGTCAAACCGGTTTGCTCCCCTCTCGTCCTCATCGGAGGAGGAGCATCCCGTGGAACCTCCAAGGCCCAGGACTCAGGCGCCTAGACCGAGCGGCCCCAGTCGCCCAGTGCCTCGCACCAGGAAGCCCGGTCGAGCACCCTCGGCCCCGCACCCCGGTCCGACTTCCTCAGATGACACGTCGTCGTCCCCGGAGTCCACCTGGAGCAGGAACAGTCAGGACCTACAAGAGCTAAAGGAAGCCTTGCAGAAGGAGTCTCAAGCTCGGGAGGCAGCTGCCGAGGCTCGCATGGAACAGCTGTCTCTGCAACTCCAAGAGAGTCAAAGAGCTGCCGAGGAGCGCAGGGTCTCCGAGCAGCGCGCTGCCGAGGAGCGCAGAGTCTCCGAGCAACGCGCTGCCGAAGAGCGCTGGGCCGCAGACCGGCTAGCTGCAGAAGCTCGGGAGACTGCCAGGCAGTTGGCTGTCGACGAGAGCGTCGCTCAGCAGATAGCTGCTGACGAGCGGCGGGCAGCAGATCGGAGGTCAGCCGAGGCCCAGTTAGAGGAAAGGTTGCAGGCGGTCATAGAGTCACAAGTCCAGAGGCTCGCCCTGGTTCAGGCTTCGCCCTCGGGGCCCGTAGAGTCAGACGCTCGAGGGCCCGCTGCGGCAGTGTCGAGTCCGGATCAGGAGACGCCCATCTCCCGAGAGGGACATGAGCTGGTGGAGCCGGCTTCCGTCGTCACCTGTGACGTCGAGAACCGGGGCGTTCATAGCCCGCCGGAGGAGACATACGCGGGCGTGGCAGTGCAACCGCCGCACACATGGGACTTTGTTTCCTCCCAGTGAAAGTCTGCGCCGCCCTCCGTGAAAACGTGGTCGCGCATGGCAAACAGGGGGTCGACGCCCAGTTCCTGTTTTACGACGCTGCCCGTAGGTATCGCTCCCTTGGTCAGGTCGCTGGGTGCGTGCATTCTACCAGTCAGATCAGGAAGTGCCTGAAGACGAGAGTCTCGGACAATGACAGAGTCCTCGGGTCCCAGGTGGTTCACAGTCTCGCGGCGGCCTTGGCGACCGTCACAGAGAACTGTGCTCGTTGCGGGTGCGGGCACGCGGAGAGTCCGGTGCAGATGTGGACGTGTCAGGTGGGCACTAAGAGAAGTGCAGTGGCGCTCCTGAAGACTGTGTACCTGCCGGTGTGTGGGTTTTGCTCCGCGGACGTGTGGCCCGGCGCTTTCGACAACTTTCCGGTAGTGTCACCGCCTCCGCTTGCTGCTGCGACGGACACACCAGGAGACGGGGGGGGGATGGTCCCTCAACCTGAGCACTCGGAGCCAAACGAGTCCCCGGAGGAGTCCGGGGGAGACGGTGTCGGCAGTCATGGAGGACCCGGAGGCTCGGGGGGTGATGATCCTGGAGGGCCAGGAGGACCGGGGGGTCCTGGCGGAGGTCCTGGCGGCGATCCGGGTGAGGACGGGGATGGCGACAGCCATTTCACCTTCCGTACCGAGTCCTCTCGCTACGTCCGGGAACGACGCTTTGCGAGCCGAAAGGACGAGCAGCACGCCCTTAAGGAAGCCCTCAAAGCCATGGAAAAGGCGGTGGACAAATACCACAAGGAGGTGGAGGGGTCGTCCCACGTCTTTGGTCGGCTCCTTCGGTTTGTCCGGCAAGTCAGAGAGGTTCGGGAGTTGGAGCCAGTGCGCTACGCCATGGAGATGGTGCGTCTGGGCACGCTGGCGGGCGGGAGTGAGGAGCCGGTGTTGTCATACCACTCCCTGCTGTCGGAAGTGGCCAGACACTGCTTCGGCTCACTGAGCTCCGAGTACCGCGAGCTTTCTTCGGTGTTGAAGGAAGCCCGGGACGGTAAGAGCCTCACCCTTCGTGCGGGAGGAGTTGGATAGGGAAAATAGGGAACTTCAGCAGGACAATGAGCTGATGCACCGGGACGAGCAGGTCAGAAAGCACATAGCGGCTAAACTGGCTGTAGCGTCAGTTCAGGTCGCGGTTTCCCCCCCAGACTTCCCGGAGCGAAGTGCAGTTCAGAAGGCAGTCGCCATCGGCCTGCTAGCTGACGCGTGCACTTACTTCCTTCCGGACTCTGACTCCGACGCAGAAGGAGGAACGTCAGTCACCCGTCTGGACTGCATAATGCAGGACGGCGATATCAGTCCGAGCTGGTGTGAGTCCCTGGCAGCGGTATCCTCGATCGGAGCGCGCCCGAGGAGTTTTGACAGGCACAGTCGCACACCGACGTTACTGCTGTTTTGGGCCTGAATCGCGGGCGTCAGAGTCAAGGTGTTGGTGGATTCAGGAGCGTCTACCAACATTATTGCGAAGAGTACATTGCAGAAGCTCACCGGCGTCAAGCCGGTGCGCCACGAGCAAGCCATGCGAGTTCGAGTGGCTGACGGCACCACGTATGATGCTAATTCCTGCATCAGACCCAAGCTCTTTGCTGAGACGTCAAAAGGAGCGTACGGCCAGCAGGTTGAGCTTCGGGTGATGCCCCTTGACCTCAAGGTGGATGTCATCTTGGGAGGTCCTTGGCTGGCAAACCTTTCCCCGGTTACACTGGATTATAAGAATTGGGGTTCGGTCCGGTTCACCAAGGGCAGGGAAGAGGTCGTCATCACCGGCTGTTCGCCGGGATCCCCGGACCCCAGTCGCCCCAAGGACACAGCAATGGCACTGGTACAGGGAGTCATTTTGAGTCAACGTCGAGCTCGTCGGGACCTGCGGGCCCTCCGAAACAAAGAGAAGCAAGCTTTCGTTGTCTACCTCGCCCCCGATGGGTCTTTTGGCGCGTCGGCTTGCAACAAGGGGGGGGAGATTCCGACGAGGATTCCCCCAACGATGTCGTAGCAGGCCTAGCGTCAGAACCCTCCTCCGGGTCCGAGGATAGTGAGGTCAGCGTGCGCCCTAGCACAACGGTGCCGGACGGAGCAGGGGAGTCTGAGGAGCCGGGAGGGTTGGTTTCGGACAGCTCCGATTCCGTCTACAGTGACGTGGACGGGGCGTGTCATTTGCGGAAGGTAGGGGCGGTGGTCGAGGATATTAGGCCGAAGGGATTTGCGAGTACGGTTGACGAGGCCGGGGATCATCCTGACCCCCTCAGCGTTTTCGCTAGCAAGCAGGAGGCGAACGGGGCATTTGCATTGCTTCCGCCAGCGGTGCGTAGACAGGCGATAGAGGATCACGCAGCCGGGAAGCCACCCACCCGGCACGCTCAGGCGGCCGCGGCGCTCCAGCAGGGCCGAAGTCTGTTCGCGGAGCGTCGACCCCGAGCACGGCGTAAGCGAGTGTGTTGGCGTGACCAGGTCGCAGCAGTCGGTCAGCCTGGTGCTGAAGGTGGCCCCTCCACTGAGCAGCCGCCGAGACCAAAAGTCCCCACCGTTCCGAGCCCTCAGGCGCATAGCACAAGAGGGGCAATATGGGTGCCTTTCACAAATATGACAACCATATACTCTCTGGTCGAACCAAAATACCCTACAAATCGGACAGAGAAATTCAGAGTCTTCATCATCCTCCTGTAACAAATGAATAATTCAAAACAAATTTACCATTCACGAAGGGTTTTGTGATTGATTCCACCCCTAGAAACTTTCTTCATATATGCATCCATTTCAGTTCTAAGATTCTTCAAATGAGTTTTCAAAAGCTCTTTGATAGCAGGATCTTGCTGAAAATCTTGAAAAACCACATCAGGTTTCATTTGTTTGGGTTTTCTTTGCATTCTCTTTGACAGCAAGTCCGCCCAAATCTTATACCGGGCATGGTACATCATTGTTTCAATCACCTGCTCATCGTACTCGTCATCATTGGTGGGTTCTGGATCTCCCTCAGAATCCTCATAATCCTCAGAATCATCAGAGTTCTTGGCAACAGAACGGGTCACCTGTATATTAATCACTCCAACCACTCCAATCATACTCATCAGAAATATTTTGGTAATAGTCACTATCTGGGGTACGGGACCTAACAGGCTCGTACCAGCTACGGTCACTACTGTATCCAGAATCTACAGAAACTAAATCAGCCTCTATATTTATTTTCCCAAATCCGGCATCTATACAACAATCGTTTGTTATGCAGAAAAAACATCTAAAATTTGGACAGAAAGATACTGGACATGAGAGTGTCCCTTCAAGTATTCTACAAATATGGCAGCAGGGTGCCTGAAAAGAATGCACAAATAATTGGTAAGATAATGTACAAGATGAATGGGAATAATCCAAGTAATGCATTGCCTTAGATGCAGGCTTCTGAGGTTCAGGTTCAGGATCAGCAAGCCTCTTGCCTTTGTCCTGAAAATATATTATAACAATTCTAAAAGTTCTTTACATTTCTCACAATATAAGAACTTGCCAATATAGGTTTCGAACATAACTAACTCTTCTTTATTACAAAAACTCATAAGAAGCAACTTGTACAGAACACTTTACAGTAAAGGCCCACCTATAAGAAAACAGGGCCGTGGGGATAGCGGCTGGCTTTCTTAAATTTGCGCCCCCGATTTGATTGTCAGCGGTGCTTTCTATCATACTTAAGAGTTGCTTAACAGTGGCGGAATATCTACTCCAAAAGTCCAGCGGCTGCTTTCTTAGTGTTTTCTTAAGTTTTGGCGAAAAATCCAGCGGCTGTTTTCTTATAGGTGGAGTTTCTTATAGGTGGGCCTTTACTGTACACACTGTACCTTAACAGTAAGGTCTTTAACTTCAGGTGCAGGCTCACGATCAACTTCAGGTTCGGCAGGCCTCTTGCCTTTGTCCTGGTATTACAACATAATTACCAAAATAATAAGTACATTGTATTGTCTAGATGTGTGTGGGCTTTCTGTATGCAGCTCCGTATTTACAATACGTGACGAGGTGCGCGGGGCTGGTAGATTGCTCATGCATCGGCGCGAGTGCAGACCGTGGGGCTTTCTTCCCTCCGGGTTCTCAATGAAGTATGCTTCGGGCCTCAAGTACCGGATGATCTCCAGGGTTCTACGAACTCGCCTGTCCGCAGCACGCAAATCTCGGATGCCTACTGTCTTTGCCTGGCTATACTCTGTACAAGGTGGACTAGCCCAAACTACGTCGAAGTGTCCTGGTCTGAACTGTCGGTAGTCCCACCGCATGCTATCCTCGCAAAGTGTGGGGTCCCATTTGGGCTGAATGTCCACAGCGACCACTTCGCTGTTCGGAAACTGCTTAGTGAATTGCCGTTCGACAGACCCTGTCCCACTGAACAATACGAGAATCTTGGTCTGGCCGACTGATTCCCTCTCAAGTGCTGCAGCCCCGTTGACTGGCGGCAGGGTGTCCTGAACAGATACTCTCGCAAAGGTTCCTACTTCATCATCAAACCTCTCCTCTGGCACCCATGGCATTGCGCCGTCTACTTTGAGCTCCTCTGAAAGTGTGGTCCACACCGCTCCTGCAGATTCGTCACGCCTCTTACGGACCCTACGCTTCTCCCGCTCCACTCTCTTAGCTCGATCCTCTCGAACTCCAACAACGCCCGGTTGGGAACGCCGGGCCTGCCGGCTCCGTCCCACTCAAGATCCTCTCGAGTCTTCCACTCGTTTTCGCTGCGGGGCATCCCTGTCCACTTGACTAGGTACTCCATCCATCTCCTACCCTAACGCTGGCGCGTACGCGAACGCTCCACCCTCTCAACGTGGGTTTCCTTGCGCCCACTGACGTCCAACGGAGGAGGGGGAATCTCCTTAGCTCTCTCGACAAAGCGGCTACTCGACTCCACCGGCGAGAGCCGGTCCACCGCGAACACATCGTGCACCTTCCACTGCTTAGGCGTCTGCAACATATAGGCCGACGGCGCGCCCCTATCGCCTGCGGGGAGGGCCATCTGCCGGTCGCTGTGAAAGACCTCCAGCACCCGAAGGGGTTCGAGGCGCTTCTTAAGCGGTTTCTTGTGCAACCCACGGTCGCCCGGCTGGGTAAGGTACGTGGCGTCTACCCACACCTCATCGCCTACTGCATAACTCCTGGCCTTGTGACGCGCGTCGTACTGGGCGATCTGCTGTTGCTGAGCTAAGAGCAGCTTCTCCCTAGCGAGCTGCAACTGGCGAACAAAATGGCGGGCTGTCTCGTGGGCTGTACCCTTTTTTACTGCTACGCCCCTCCCCCCCTTAGCTCGGCCTCTCCGTGATGCAAGCGCTGCCTCCACGAAGAAGTCTAGCTGAGAGGCCGGAGCGTGACCGTACGTCAGTTCAAAAGGGGTGAAGCCCGTGACGGCGGAACGAGAGTCATTGATGGCGTACTCGACCGGGGTACACCACAAGTCCCAATCGTGCTGGTTGGCGTCGACATACGCGCGTAACATACGTTCGACCGTGTGGTTTGTGTGCTCTGCTTGCCCATCACCTTGTGGGTGGTACGGCGTGGTAGAGGCAATCTGGACTCCCATCAACCGGTGCAGCTCGAGATGCATTTCATCTCTGAAACGGGAGTCCCGATCACAGACGATCTTCATGGGAGCGCCGTGCAAACGCCACACTTGGTCGAAATACATGCGCGCGATCTGAGCAGCCGAGCTGTCAGCATAAAGCATCATACTCAGGTGACCCGAGGCATTGCCCAGTGGGCGTCGGAGTGCCGGTGGACGTCGCCATGGCCAACTCCTCCTCAGTGACATCCACATGGGCCAACAGCTGGATCGAGCGACTCGCTTTATCCTGGCTTTGCCGCAACTCCTGCTCTGCCTCTATGGCCCAGGTCAGGAGTTTATGGCGGTCTTTACGGATTGTTCTGCTCAGAGTTAGGACCGAGGAGTTTTGCCTCTCGGCTATAAGAAAAACTCTTCTCCTTACCTCCGGTATCAATCCGGTAAAGAATATGTCCAGAAGCTCCTCCTCTGGTACAGAAGTTGTGAGCTCGTGGGCAGTCAGCATACTTACGATGTCATGCGCGAGGCGCACTCCATCCCAGAATTCACGGACCGTGCGGGACTGCCTATCTTGACTCTGACGTACGCGACGCAGGAACGGACCGATTGACGCCATTTCCCCTCTGTCGGGCATTACCAGCCGCGCCAAGGGAACCACTATCACGTCCAGGGTGAGGTTCTTATTGTCCCGGGCCTCCTTCAACACAGAAGAAAGCTCGCGGTACTCGGAACTCAGGGAGCCGAAGCAGTGCCTGGCCACTTCTGATAGCAGGGAGTGGTCGGACAATACCGGCTCCTCACTCCCGCCCACGGGCGTGCCCAGGCGCACCATCTCCATGGCATAGCGTACCGGCTCCAACTCCCGAACTTCCCTGACCTGCCGGACAAACCGAAGGAGCCGACCAAAAAAGTGGGACGATCCTTGCACCTCTTCGTGGTACTTGTCCACCGCCTTTTCCACCGTTTTAAGGGCTTCCTTAAGGGCGTGCTGCTCGTCCTTTCGGCTCAAAGAGCGTTCCCGGACGGAGCGAGCAGAGGACTCGGTACGGAAGGTGTAGTGACTGTCGCCATCCCCGTCCTCACCTGGATCACCGCCTGGACCTCCCGGGCCTCCGGGTCCTCCAGGACCACCACCTCCTGAACCTCCAGGCTCCCCAGGACCATCACCTCCTGAGCCTCCAGGCCCTCCACGACCACCAACACCGTCACCTTCGGGCTCCCTTGGGGGCTCGTCTGGCTCAGAGTGCTCAGGCCGAGGGACCATCCCCCCCCCCGTTTCCTGGTGTGTCCGCAGCAGGCTGAGGCGGTGACACCACCGGAAAGTCGTCGAAAGCACCGGGCCACACGTCCGCGGAGCAAAACTCACACATCGGCAGGTACATAGTCCTCAAGTGCGCCGCCGCACTTCCCTTAGTACCAACCTGACACGACCACATTTGTACCGGACTCTCCGTGCTCCCGCACCCACAACGAGCACAATTCTCGTCAACGGACGCTAAGGCCGCTGTGAGAGTATGCACCACCCGGGACCCGAGGATCCTGTCATTACCCGCGACCCTCGCCTTCAGGCACTT
This sequence comes from Cymbomonas tetramitiformis, assembly GCA_001247695.2. NCBI lineage: Eukaryota > Viridiplantae > Chlorophyta > Pyramimonadophyceae > Pyramimonadales > Pyramimonadaceae > Cymbomonas > Cymbomonas tetramitiformis. The sequence continues at coordinate 18,876 of LGRX02008636.1, forward strand.
CCTGATCTGACTGGAAGGGAGCCCGAACCCGGCAACTTGACCAAGGGAGCGATACCTACGGGCAACGTCGTAAAACAAAAACTGTGCTTCGACCCCCTCCTTGCCATACGCAACCACGTTCTCACGGATGGCAGCGCAGACCTTCACTGGGAGGGAAACAAAGTCCCATGTGTGCGGCTGCTGCACCCGCACGCCCGCGTACAGCCCCTCCAGCGGGCTGCGAATGCCCCGGTTCTCGACGTCACAGGTGACGACGGAGGCTGGTTCTACTAGCTCATGTCCCGGTCGGGAGATGGGCGTTTCCTGAACCGGGCCTGCAACTGCTGTTGCGGGCCCTCGAGCGTCTGACTCTGTGGGCCCTAAGGGCGAAGCCTGAACCAAGGTGAGTTTCTGAACTTGCGACTCTATGACCGCCTGTAGCCTTTCCTCTAACTGGGCCTCAGCCGACCTCCGATCTGCTGCTCGCCGCTCGTCGGCAGCTATCCGCTGAGCGACACTCTCGTCGACAGCTAACTGTCTGGCAGTCTCCCGTGCTTCTGCAGCTAGCCGGTCAACGGCCCAGCGCTCTTCGACAGCGCGTTGCTCGGAGATCCTGTGCTCCTCAGCAGCCTTCTGGCTCTCTTGAAGTTGCTGAGACAGCTTCTTGATGAGAGCTTCGGCAGCTGCTTCCCGAACTCGAGACTCTTTCTGCAAGGCTTCCTTGAGCTCTTGCAGGTCCTGACTGTTCCTACTCCAGGCAGACTCCGGGGACGACGACGTGTTTGAGTTGTCCTCAGAGGAAGTCGGACCAGGGTGCGGGGCCGAGGGTGCTCGACCGGGCTTCCTGTTGTGAGACACCGTGCGGCTGTGGCTGCTCGGCCTAGACACCCGGCTCCTGGGTTCTGGGGGTCCCACGGAATACTCCTCTTCTGACGATGACGAGAGGGGAGCAAACCGGTTCGCCCAGCTCCCACCAGAAGCCGCTGAACTCAGAGGTGCCTTACTTAATTTCTTAAGGCCCTTATACGACTTCCGGGTGCTGCCGCTAACCTTGACGGCAGTCACGACCGCTCTCCTCACCTCTTGGAGGCTCATTCCTCGTCTCACTATCTCCCCTGGTCTGCGAGCGTTGATGGCAAAGGCGGAGAACTTACACCTCTCCAGGGAGTTGTGAGGGTCCTCGCGCATTTGCTGCATCAACTCCTTGGACTCGGAGACTGACTTTTGATGAACCTCCAGACGATATGTACCTTCGGTGGAAAGCCCATGGTCATCAAATTGGAACCACATTACTCCTGACAGTGGGTGGTCTTTCCCCAGGCGCTTCAGGCCTCGACGAATGTCCTGCCACCAAGACTCCTGGTCGGAACTCGAAAGGGAGCCGATGTCAGGTGAGACTCCCGCCTTCCCTACTGCAAGGCGGGCACTCGTTCCCTGGGACGAGTCCGAGCTGCTCGGAGTCGTCCTGGGGAGTCGACGCCACTCACGGAGACACCTCTTGACCATCCAGGTCATCCGGTGTCTCCGGGCTCCGACCCACCAGGTGCTCCTCTCTTTGGCGAGCGTCGCTTGCTGGTGCCACGCCATGAAGGCTGACTCAGCTCGACGTCGACTACCCCTGACAAACAGACTCCGCGACTGGACGACTTGCTGGTGCCACGCCATGAAGGCTGACTCAGCTCGACGTCGACTACCTCTGACGAACAGACCCTGCAACTGGGCGACTTGCTGGGTGACAGCTCTCCACGTCTGGAATGCTAGGTTCCGGAGCTCGCGCTGATGCGCCGACCGGTCCGCTCTAGCTTTCCATGCGACCCATGCAAGTCGCGCGGTTGCGCGCTGACGAGCCACCAAGGAGACTCTGGCGCGTCGTTGCGCTGAGTTCTGTGCCCAGGTGCTCCAATGGCCGAAGGCCAATGCAAGCGCGGACCGACGTCGCTCCCCTTGGGGCAGCTCAACTCCTCTCTGGTTCCTGCTGACCCTGTACCTTGTGGGAGCTGGGTCCGGCAGCTGAGTTGTGACAAGCACGCTGCCGAACCCCTCGTATCCTGGCCGAGCATACAGCGGGGGGTTCCCTTGCCAATCTGGCCTGAGCCGGATGCTGGCCTTGTACTCCCTCGACTGGACTGAGTCCGGCAACTCTGTGCAAAGGACATCGTCAAATTCCTCTACCACAGGAGTCCTACTGTCACTGACCCGGAAGATCTCCAAGCGCCCTGGGGCACTGGTGAAATTCCCCTTCTCATATCCCGCGAGGGGAGAGAGGGAGGGCGTCACTGGGTCTGGCACTGGTCCCTGACGGACGAGCCTACCACCCGCACTCCTGCTGGACACAGGGGGCAAGGAGAAGGGGACCGCTGAGGGGTTCAGACCTCTCGCAGAGAAGTCCGAGTCCGACTCCGAACTAGCACTTGCCGCCGGCACCGGGGCCCCGGACGACACACGCTCCTGACGCGCCGTTTGCCTTAGTGCAGAGCTCGATGCGAGCTCTGACACTGGCTCGGCTCCACTGACTCCTACCGGTGAGAGGGTTCTCGGTGGTGAGGTCCCAAGGGGCCCATCCGACAACCCTGGAGGGGGCCTCAACGGCACATACACCGGTGTAGCCCCGGGGGCTCCACCGCCGTATTGGCATTGGCGTGAGAGTGCACGCCGCACTCCCCCCCTTCGCCGGAGCGCCAATCCCAACCGTCCGACCTGCCAGCCACGCCCCAGAACTCCGAAGAATCCCGGCCGACCGACAGGGCTGCAGCGCGAGACCCCAACTGACTGAACCCGCCGGCTGAGCCGGGGGCGACGCCGACCCGACCCCGCCGACGGCGGCCCGACCGACGGACAAATTCTTCCCCATCAGAGTACATTATGCGTTGTGCAATCTAAGTGGAGGTGCTGTATGCAATTTGCGGCAACCAGCACCCGCCGGTCCAGAAATTCACCACCGGTGCGCGAGCACAAGTGGCTACACCGGCCGAAGCGCGGCAATTCCCGGACACAGAAGGGACTCTAAGATTTAAAGGCTAGAGCCACGCGAGATCACAAACCAACCCGAAATTCCAGCAAAAGCTACGCAACTTCGAAAAATTTTCGCAGCGCTTCCGCCGCAGAGGGTCGAAAGTGCCGGAATTTGGGAGCGATTTGGTCTGGGCCGAGGTCTAAGCCGAAAACTACGGACTAAATCCGTGTATGCTTATGCGTGCGTGCCAAGGTGACGGGCAAGCGTGCGCACGTCAACAAATCTGCCAAGCGGAAAATCTCCACGCAGATCCGGCCTCAGGAGTACCTGAAACCATCAAAACGCAATCCCACCGACGCGAAACACCAACCCACGCAACGACATTCTAGATTTCAAGAAGGCACGAGGGGGCAAGCTAAACGCGCAAGACAAGGACACATTCAATCAGAATTATGCAGGAAACCGCGGAAGCGATGCGGAAAAACGGACCAATTACCATTTTGTAGGAGGCTACCTCTCCAGCTTCTTCACTTCTTACACTTTCGGACTTATTCTATACTAACTCTCAAACGACCGCACGAGGTATGATTTCGATACTACGGCGGTCAACTATTCGGAATATGCTTTCAATACAATGTACGGCTGTTACGGTTTCGTACACTTATTATGTTACTTTTCATTCAGTTCAGTTATCTTCTCCGAAGCTGGCTACACTTAGAGTTCTTATACATTCATGAACTCCATTCATAACTCAACTGTACTATGTACTCCGTACAACAGACTAGGCACCTCACATCAACATCATTCAGATCGGTCCTACTGTAATCCGTACTGAGTACTTTTATAGTTGTAGCTGCTTTTTGTACTTAGCCGTTTTCTTAGCCCTCTAACTTGCGTCTCGGGCCCTTGCGCTTGCCTCCTAGCACAATATCACTGTGATCTGTGTGATATATATATCTGTGTGGAGGAAATGCCACGGCCGAAAGAGCCTGGAGGTGTGACATCGTCAAAGCGGCGTGGGCTAATCACTGGTTCTGGCATTAGCCTGTTCTCATCTTTGCCATCACCGTTGTTCTCACCATTGTTCTCATCTTTGCCATCACCGTTGTTCTCACCATTGTTCTCATCTTCGCGATCACTATAACGCACTGGCACTGGCCTAGTTGAATTGAATTGGTTTGGATTTGAGCCGCGCGAAATACTTGGAAAACACCCAAAGTGCTTTCCTCGTCGCTTTCCCGCCTGCAGCACACCGCATGGGCATGAGAAAAGGCTGGTGCCAACCGTGCACGGAGAGGGCGGAATGTGAAAGGCTGGGGCCAACCCAGGCAGGGAGAGGGCGGAATGTGAAAGGCTGGGGCCAACCGGGCAGGGAGAGGGCGGAATGTGAAAGGCTGGGGCCAACCGGGCAGGGGAGAGGGCGGAATGTGAAAGGCTGGGGCCAACCGGGCAGGAGAGGGCGGAATGTGAAAGGCTGGGGCCAACCGCGCGGGTGAAAGGCTGGGGCCAGGGAGAGGGCGAATGTGAGGCTGGGCCAGCCGGGCAGGAGGGCGGAATGTGAAAGGCTGGGGCCAACCCGGGCAGGGAGAGGGCGGAATGTGAAGGCTGGGCCCGGGGCAGGAGAGGGCGGAATGTGAAGGCTGGGGCCAACCGGGCAGGAGGAGGGCGGAATGTAAGGCTGGGCCAACCCGGGCAGGGAGAGGGCGGAATGTGAAAGGCTGGGGCCAACCCGGGCAGGGAGAGGGCGGAATGTGAAAGGCTGGGGCCAACCCGGGCAGGGAGGAGGCGGAATGTGAAGGCTGGGGCCAACCCGGGCAGGAGAGGGCGAATGGGGCTGGGCCCAACCGGGCAGGAGGGGCGGAATGTGAAGGCTGGGGCCAACCCCGGGCAGGGAGAGGGCGGAATGTGAAAGGCTGGGCCGGGCAGGGAGGGGCGGCCCGTGATAGGCTGGGGCCAACCGGGCAGGAGAGGGCGGAATGTGAAGGCTGGGGCCAACCGGGCAAGGGAGAGGGCGGAATGTGAAAGGCTGGGGCCAACCCGGGCAGGGAGAGGGCGGAATGTGAAAGGCTGGGGCCAACCGGGCAGGGAGAGGGCGGAATGTGAATTTCGACCTACTTCATAGGCGGCGCAGAGCAGGAGATTCGGCAAAGGGTGAAAGGCTGCACACAAATGGTGGGGTGAGCGATAGAGGGGCGCTGACAGGTGACCTCTGGCGTAATATTCGCCGAGGTTTTGGAGGGACAGGCAGGGCCGGTGGTTGCGCACAGGGCGCGGAGCGTACCCTCTGAGTTGCGTGCTCCTGTAAGACGCAATCTGTTAAATGCACCGCCAAGTGCCACACGAGGCTCTCCTCAAACACGGCTGTAACCCTGTACGTGGCACCAGCTCGTATGACAGCAGCCTTCTTGCTCGGACTCTCAGCGGCAGGGGCTAGATCCACGCTCATCTCATGCGCCAAGTCTCCTCCTGTGACGGCCGGGTCCGACATCACTGGCAATTTGACATCCTCCCCCCAGGGATCAGTGATGTCAAATGTGGCAAGTGGATTTTCTGTTTCGCCTTGTGATCCAGCACCCTTGACGAATTCTTTGGAATTCTTGCGTACATTTCTGCTCTTTGATGGAAAAAGCTGCCTCTTGCTCCTTCGTTCCATCTTCTTCTTCAGTCGCTTCTCCCGGTGAGCCTTGCGAGCCTCCACTGTCTTGCTAATGAAATTGATGTACTCCTCAGCCCTGATCACCACAGCAGCAGTGGCCGCCGCGCCCCCCCCACCACCCCGCCAAACCTCCCCCATCAGGTGCTGTGGCCACTAAGCGCCTCGGGCGTCTCCCCGCCAGCAAGGTCCACCCCAACCCCAAACCCGCACCGCACAGAGCACGCAGCATCATGCACACTGCGCACCGGCTGGAAGACTTCCCGGACTGGATCACTTCCTCTGCGACATATCTCCACTGCGCCATGCTTTCTAGGGTATCCTGAGGACACCCCCAAGACGCCACGTCAGCATCTGCGTCCCCGCGAGGGAACGCGCAGCAGCTGTGTTGCGGCGACGAGGGCGGCGGAAGGGCGCCGCGCTGAGCAAGGAGGGCATCTTGGAGCATATGGCTGCGGCATCTCGCGGGGTGCACTCAGCGGCGGAAGGGCGCCACGCTGAGCAAGGAGGGCATCTTGGAGTATATGGCTGCGGTATCTCGCGGGGTGCACTCAGCGGCGGAAGAAGACTTTGTGTTATGCAGAAGGGCGCCACGCTGACAGGAGGCGCGTCGCAGGGCATGAGACAGGAGGCGCGTCGCAGGGCCATGCGACAGGAGGCGCGTCGCAGGGCCCTGAGACAGGAGGCGCGTCGCAGGGCATGAGAACAGGAGGCGCGTCGCAGGGCCATGCGACAGGAGGCGCGTCGCAGGGCCACGAGACAGGAGGCGCGTCGCAGGGCCATGAGACAAGAGGCGCGTCGCAGGGCCATGAGACAGGAGGCGCGTCGCAGGGCCATGAGACAGGAGGCGCGTCGCAGGGCCATGAGACAGGAGGCGCGTCGCAGCGCGATGGAAACAAGGGGCATGCCGCTTGCGCTGATCTGGGGCAACGCGAGTTGTGTTCACTGCAATTGCACACGTGGCAGAAGACTGTGCACAGTGCACCGTGGGAAGCCGAACAGCAGGTGCCTGGCGCGGGTGGGCTGTCACCTGGAAACCGACGCACGACTCTGTTCGCCACACGTGGTTGTCCTCGTCTTTTGAGTGTGACCGCTGGCGAACAGAAGATTGACTGATACAGCCACCGTGTCCCCCGCACGCCTGTTGTCAGATGCTGGGGTCCGCTTGCGCCGTCCAACAGAAGCCACCCAGGCAGGCGCCCCAGCACTCCAGCGCCCGCCGCATGAGCCTCCCAAAGCCTCCTCAAGTTTACTGGAGGAGAGCCCGTGTTACATCACGCCCCTTGATTGCGCTCATGCCAAAAGCCAGCGATTGCAGGCGGCGCAACACAAGATGCGACCCACACAACCAAGGCCTTTGATGTGAAATGCCATTGCGACCCAGCGCGAGAAAGCATGCCACATGCCGCATCACCGCCGCACGTGTGCCTACAGATTGCTGATGCGGCAAGCACACGGGGGGTGTCGATGCCCGCGCCACCATGCACCTGTTCGTGGCGCTGGTGGCAATCTTCTCTTCACAGAAGTCCACCTAATCAGCCCCTCCGTCCACCCAAAATGCCGCTATCAACCTCCGAGAACGAGCACCCC
>LGRX02008637.1:0-29827 GCA_001247695.2 Cymbomonas tetramitiformis
CACACGCTATCAACTGGAGATAGCCAGGTGGAGCCGAGGAACTGGAACACCAGTCACAAGCACACGCTATCAACTGGAGATAGCCAGGTGGAGCCGAGGTGCTGGAACACCAGTCACAAGCACACGCTATCGCAGAAATACGTGGTCGGCTGTTCTGATCAAGGCACTCGCTGCGACGACCGAGACATGGCTATTGTCATCGTACAGCAAGTGTCATCATGGCAGAAGGCCGGGATTGAGGCCCACCACCCTCGCTGTGGCGGCAGGGGGACGGAAGTGGTGAGAAGGGCAGCTCCTGCAGGTCCAAGCCATGCACCCCAGCCCATCAGCACGCAGCAGCACAGTATTCATGCCCGAGGTTCGCACCTGCAGCAAGCCCGAGGCGATGTCCCTCGGGGCACCCTCCTGGAGGGGCTCCCCACAATGAGCTCAGCAACTTCGGCTGCAGGTCACTCCAGCGTTAAGAAGAATCGAACATGGAGGGGAGATTCCCTCTCCGAGCAGACACAAGCGGGGCACACGAAGGAGGGCACAAACGTGGCACACGAAGGAGGGCACAAGCGTGGCACACAAAGGAGGGCACAAGCGGGGGGCACACAAAGGAGGGCATAAGCGGGCACATACGAAGGAGGGCACAAGCGGGCACACGAAGGAGGGCACAAGCGGGGAAAACGAAGGAGGGCACAAGCGTGGCACACAAAGGAGGGCACAAGCGTGGCACACGAAGGAGGGGGCACAAGCGGGGCACACGAAGGAGGGCACAAGCGTGGCACACGAAGGAGGGCACAAGCGGGGCACACGAAGGAGGGCACAAGCGGGGCACACGAAGGAGGGCTGGAACCGGGGCGAGTCACCCAACCTGGACAGGGGGCGGCGACGGTGGGGAATCGGCGTTATGAGCCTCCCATGAGGATATTCTCCCCAGATCCTGTCAAAAGAGAGGGACATAAATTGGGGTCAAATTCAGCAGTCACAGCAACATCATCGAAAGCAATTACATGCCACCCAGATGTAGAAATGGCGATCTAGAGGGTAATGGCGATGGCGATCTAGAGGGTAGGAGCCACATAGGGGGCCAACTAGAGGGTAAGAGCAGCATTGGGGGCGATCTAGAAGGTAGGAGCAGCATTGGGGCGATCTAGAGGGTAGCAGCCGCAAAGGGGGCGATCTAGAGGGTAGGAGCAGCATTGGGGGCGATCTAGAGGGTAGCAGCCGCATTGGGGGCGATCTAGAGGGTAGGAGCAGCATTGGGGGCGATCTAGAGGGTAGCAGCCGCAAAGGGGGCGATCTAGAGGGTAAGAGCAGCATTGGGGGCGATCTAGAGGGTAGCAGCCGCAAAGGGGTCGCAGGCAAACTCCAGGTACGGGGTGCTCAATCCCAATCTCAAGGTGCGGGGCACCCAATCTCAATCTCAAAACACGGGGAGCTTAATCTCAATCGTAAAGGCACTCTATCTGATCCGTGGCATGCGGATCAGCACCTCCCTCCGTCTCCCTGCCCACTCGAGAGGAACGCAACCCCTCTCCCCTGCGATCCTCGAGCAATGCGTGGATCAGAGCTCGGCGAGGAAGCGCGTTCCCAAGCACAGTCTATGGCAGCACCAGGCCTGCCGGCGCGGCGCAGGCCTGGATTAACCCAGGTAGGAAAGTCGCCAGTGCGCCAGGTGGCGCGCAAGGGGGGATGCTGCGGGGCGCGGAGTGCCCTCAGGGAAGAGTGTGCCATGCGCGGGCTCGGAACCTGAGGAGGCATGGAGGGCGCCACGCCGAGCTTCTTTGGGGTCCAGGCTGGATGGTCGATGCCCGGGGAGCCCTTCAAAGTACGCGTGATGCATGAGGGCGCTTTACCGAAGGAGTCCCGCGCCGCTTTCCCGGTGCCCCCACCAGGGCCCAGGACGCCCTCATCCGGTGACCCCGCGATGGCTTGCACCGAGATGCACATGTTCATCCGCGGCGTCCAGCTCACGGTGGGGTCCCCTCGTCTGTGGCAAGCAGGGGGTGGCGGGCTCAGTTAGGGTTCATAAGTCTGGATTGAAGGCTTCCATCAGGGCGGCGCGACAGTAGATCTGAGCCGTTGATGCTCCCATCAGGGCGGCGCGATACTAGATCTGGGCCGTTCGCTGGTGCAGATGGATGCGCTAGGAGAGGGTGAGGGTTCCAGCGCTCCCATTGAGGAGAGAAACCGTGAGCAGAGATCGAATGCGAGTGAACAATCAAGCCAATGGATAGCAATTCATTGTGCGGTTTCGCTGGTCGAAGAATGCGTTGGGCGGGGAAGGGATTTGATGGGGACGAAGCCAAGCAAATGAGCCCGGGAGAAAATGGGGGAGCGCACGCACCTGGGGAGGAAGGGGGCAAGCGCAGGTGTGGGCAAGGGGCGGCACAGTGCAGGGTCCCCCGAGGATTCGAAATGGAGAGGGTGGGGCACATTGGGGGTGCGGGGAGTTGAGGGTAGGGGAGTCGGACGCACCGAGCCCCGCACGGCGTGACATCGTGCTCCGTGGCTTGACGACATGCCGCCGCTGCTCTCTTCTGCATCAAACCTCTGGACACGCCCGCCAACATCCCACAGCCCGTTCTGTGCAAGGCGCTGCTTGCCAGGTGTCCAATGTAACCTCAGGAGCCGGCCCAGATAAGCGGGTGGTCATTCGTATAAACAGCCTGAGACGTCTGCGGCGGCGGCGCAAGGCAGCGAAGGCGGATCTTCGTGGGCGGCAGCCGGGTCCGCGCAGGTCGTCCACGCAGTGAAGTGGCATAGGTGGCAAGTGCCAAGCTCACGGGCAGTAAGCAACACGACGGGCAGCAGGGTTAGGGATGTGGGCACGAGGAGCGCCGCCATGGAAGCGGAGCACAGCGCAGTTCTTGCATTCGGCAAACTCGTCACTGCGCATCCAAGATGTCATCACGTTTCGCAAGGGCCGCGACCCCCCCCGTGAGCGTTCCACGCGAGGAGAATGTCTCGTACACGTGTGCTGACGTGGAAGGTATTCTGCGGAGCTCCTCTGAGGAGCAGAACACTCCTGAGATCTGAGGACGTGCGATATAACATATCAGCCATCGTCAGCTTCGTATTTTGTCGCTTTCCATGCATTCATCTGTATAACGTGATATTTTTGCGAGAAGTGCAAAACCAAAATGCAGAGATGCGAAATGCACCAAAAGTCCTCGCGGCGCATCGCGGATCTGGCCGCGCTGTCAGGAGTCTGCAAAAAGCAAGAACTGTATTGCCGGGTGGACGGAAATGTCAGTCAAAGGTCCGAGATTACACGAGAGAGAGAGAGAGAGCTCCGAGGGGAAACAGGAGAGGAGAGCGCACGACTTGCGAAGTGTAAAAGCAGAATTGAACAAAGAGGGTCAAACATTGCAGCCTTGCAAGTTGCGCTGGAAATCCGCGCACGCACCTGGATAGTCCTCGGGAAGGCGATGGGGGGAGGGGGCTCACTTGCTGGCACGAGAGCTAGGCTTGGCACTCTGCGGCCGTCGACTTGAGGAGCGCGAGTTTGGCTGCCACCCAGGCGTCTCCGAAGACGGCACCTTGCGCCCTTCTGCATGCACTTCCACTGTGTCACATCGACGCTCGCTCGCTCGCCAATGACCGGTTGCCACATCGACGCTCGCTCGCTCGCCAATGACCGGTTGCCACATCGACGCTCGCTCGCTCGCCAATGACCGGTTGCCACATCGACGCTTGCTCGCTCGCCAGTGACCGGTTGTGAGACGGAAAGGACGGAGCACGGCAACGAAGCTATCCCCGATCCCGATTCGATGCTCCATCCAAGACAGATGATACAGCATTTTGACAGTATGCCAGATAGCATTTCGCCCACGAGGCCGGGAAGGGACATGGTGCGGCGTGACAGCTTCCGCAGGATTGGTCACAGACAGGCCCTATGCGCTGACACATTCCCTGCTCCCCCAGACTGCAGCGGTGTACAGTCCGGTGAGGGCAGCTCTGAGCCGCCCAGAAAAAAAGCTACGAGGTTGCGAAGGTTGGCAAAGAAAGGGCCGGCACCGATGATAGCCGCAGCTGCAGCTAATGCCTCCACGACTGCCGTCTGCTCTTTGATGGTCGAGGAGAGCCCTGGCATCTCCCCACCCGTCCAGGAAAGCCGTAAAGCTGCGTAGAGGGTGCAGCAACGGTCGAGCAATCCGTGCATCGACCCTGCCAGGCGCCCGCAGATTCGCCCGAAAGCGATGAAGGCGATCGGGCAGCGCAACCGGAAGCTAGGGGCGAAGCGGAAGCTAGGGGCGAAGTGGAAGCTAGGGGCGGACGAAGCGCCCGAGACACCGCAGCAAAGCTGAGGCCCGCTCCAGCTTGGGGGCCCTGTACCGGAAGCGTGGTCCAGGGCATTAGCCAATTGGACGCCGGCGGAGCCGGGCTTGTTGTGCTCGTGCGGTGTATCCGGCCGCGGCGCTGACAAGAGGGGGGCGGAGATGGGCCTCAAAGCGCTTGCGGACTGGCAGAGCTCCGCCTCACGTTCGATGTGCCACAGCGCCCGGTTGCGCAGCGCCGTCCTTGCTGTGAACCTTGGCGCCTCCTGGGACTCCAAGGAAGCTGGAGGCTCTGCCGGCTTACAGCGCTGGGGGCTTTTGTCGAGGTGGTAGATGCTCTCCACCGCGAGCTCCTTGCTGACCTGCATGCTAGCACCATGTGTTCAGGCAGATTCGCGGCGGTGAAGGAGGAGGCATCATAGCTGAATGCCGGACACATATGGCAATGTAACCGACTCGCGAGCTGATGGTCGGAGGGGGAAATCAAGGGCTGCGTTTTGACTTGAATAGAATCGATGGCAGGTGTAAAGGAGGAACGCCAGGTAATTGCACACTGCTGAATGGTAGAAATGCAGGATGATGATGAATCGGCACGACCAGCCGCCGAAGCTGAAATGCAATCATCAAAGGGCAATGGACCAGCCGTTGCTGCAACACCGTTGGATGAAATAAGTCCGGACAACATCGACATCACCGTGACGACATTCACTCAAAAAGTCTGGACATCATCCGCATTACTGCGACGTTATTGGATGAAGGGGTCCGGCCATCATTGGCGCTAGGAGTCAATTCACATTTCAGCGTATCGACCTGCGCTCTCTCGATCGGCTCACCGGATTTACTGCCGGCACTGAGCACTTCGCTGGCACAATACCCATTGTCAGCGTTTGCTGGGGCAGCGTGCGATATGTCTTAGGGTGTCCCCCCGTCTGCAACGTGCACCATCACCCCGAGAACTCTCAATCGAGGCTTAGGCATCAAATCCGATGATCATGATCTCAACTGCAAAACCGTCTTGCTTCCTTGGAGTCCCAGGACGCAAAGTGTTCTGGCTTTGAGAAATCTGACCACCTCAGCTAGGCTTGACAATGTCATCAGGCTACGGTGTGGAGACGCACTCTTTGCATCGCAATGAGCACTTCCGGCCCTTAGTCCTCACCCTCAATTGGTAGGAGAAAGCATGGGAGGGTGGAGACCTACCTTCTTACTGAGGGGGTAGTTCAGCAGGGGCGGTGGCTGCAATCCGTGCATGGACATATTCGGCTGACTCATGCTCATGGGAAGCAGCTCCGTAGCACTGTGCGACACATTCAAGAGCGGACTTTGAGTGCGCAGGCTGTGACATGCACCAATCACAACGCTTGCAGAAGTCGTATGAATTATCACTCCAGAGAAGGTACGGGGTGGAGTCGTGGCATGGCACCCCTGGCCGATGGAATGGATGGTGGTATGGCCCGAATGTAGGTCGTGCATACATTGTCCCGACTTGTTGGTGACACCACGTTCTAGCACCGAGGAATTCCGGGCTGGGCCTCCTTCATTAGGGTGTGTCTGAAGTGGCACGGAAGAATGTGCGTACGGGCGCCCCAATGGCCGTCTAGAAGTGAATATCATAATTTGCACAGTATGCTCCTTGGACAATTTGCACCCGCATGCTCGCCAGGCGTAACGGAGCTTTTTTTTAAAGGCGCACTTTTACTGCGTGGTAGCTGGAAATTGTTTCGTGTCCCAGAGGGCTTATAGACGTTGGAGAGGAATCCACCTGCTTTCTGCTGATAAGCCCGGCCGGTCCCGGGAGGCAAATTTCGCAGACTGTGGCCGCCCGATGCTCTGAGACCTTCCTCTGTTATGGCACCCCACACGCCCCCAACACCGAGATCCCCAAGAGCTAAGGTCAAGTGACACGAGGATGCAAGGATGTGTTTAGGCCAAAAGTAGGTGCTCGACACTGCGAAACTTGAAGTAAGGCTGGCGTTAAGCACACCGCAGGTGCCTTGCAGGAGAAGCCTGTTGTGATGGACACGGGTGGCAACTCGTGAGGTAAGGCTGCTGCCAAGCACACCGCAGGCGCCTCGCAGGAGAAGCCTGTTGTGATGGACACGGGTGGCAACTCGTGAGGTAAGGCTGCTGCCAAGCACACCGCAGGCGCCTCGCAGGAGAAGCCTGTTGTGATGGACACGGGTGGCAACTCGTGAGGTAAGGCTGCTGCCAAGGACACCGCAGGCGCCTCGCAGGAGAAGCCTGTTGTGATGGACACGGGTGGCAACTCGTGAGGTAAGGCTGCTGCCAAGGACACCGCAGGCGCCTCGTGGAGTGCAGCTGCAGCGATGGACACCGCAGTGCCTCTCAGACGAAGGCTGCTAATTTGGAAAGCAAAGGCGTGACCGAGCCCTTGCTGGTGGAAGGCATGCGGGTCTGTTGCAACGATTTCATTGATCTCGACCGCCTCGCGCAACCTTCCAGGTACGGGTAACAGATTTAGTTGCCGGTGCCGCAGAGGTAGCAACAGGAACCACCACAGGTGAGAGCGGTATCCACTCCTAAAAATAGCCGCGCACCTGGTGCTCTTGTTCGGGTTAGGCTCACTTAGAGCGCACCACTGCAGAAAGACCGCGGAGACACGGCTGAAAAGGCTGTCCAAGAGCCTGTGTAAGGGGGGCGCCACGTGTGCCACGACAGTCATATCCCCTTGAGAGAGCGGCTGCATCATAAGTGTACGAGCATGATTGATCAGGAGTGTACGAGCAAGATTGATGGCTTGTTTCGGGCAGCAGCACCATGAGCCTTGCATGTGAAGAGAATGAAAGAGCGGTATCATACGCGTACGAGCAAGATTGATTGCGTGTTTCAGGCAGCAGCACCATGAGCCTTGCATGCGAAGAGATGGAAGCCTCCGATTCACTGGCACCCATAATGTACACGGCAAAAGAGCTCCAACTTTGTTCCAAATAGCTTTTGCTCACGCATGGAAGACTCTTCCTTTGAGCGAGAACATCACCCAACGGCACGGTGACATCTGTGGCACTGAAAAACTCGGTTCACCGTTTCCAACAGCATGAGGGGAAGACAGTTACGACCTCACATAGTCCGCAGCGCGCCTCGGGGAACTCTCGAGGCTCCTTGTGGGGTTCGTGGCCCACACGTCAGCGAGCTGGAAGAGCGCCTCGTAAAACAAGGGCCAGGCAAGCACCACCTGCAACACAGAGGCCCCACCCCACTTCCTCCCTCACTCCTAAACTGGATGCCCCACTCGTCTGACCTGCAAGGGCCATTTCGCCTGCGCCTTAACATCATCTCAGAAAGACTAACCTAGCAGGAGGTTCCCCGAGGAGAGGACTGTGGTCTGTGGATTATTGCGAGATAAATGTTGCGCGCGGGGTAGGGGAAGCTGGCCTCAGCCTGTGCTCGGAGTTGCGGGGCGGTTAGAGCTGTGGACGTAGTGGGACACGAGGGCCAGGCATGGCAGCCCTTTATCTCTCAGGTCAAGGTGGGATGTGCGCGAGCATCGGGATGGTGAGACATACGACACGCACGGCAGCGGACCTGTCCATGAGAGTCCTTGACCCAGTCTTCCTGAATAGAATTCCACGCAGGATGAGAGTCCTCGGATGGAGGAATGTTAATGGCTCCAGCCTTTTTCTGGGGCGGCGGCGTCGAGGCGGCGCGGTGGGACTCAAGCTCATCCCAGCCAGGGAAGACAGGGTTGCGGTCCTGAATTTTCTCCTCGACCGCCACAGGGCACGTCAGTCCCCAGAAGAGAGAGGCGCCATCGAAGCGAGAGGCACAGCTAGCCCCTGTCACAACACGCTCTGAAGCACACAACGTGGATATAATTGGACACGGCGCCAGTCCGTTGGATGCCAAAGCTCCTGAATCCTAGCATTGCAGGGGCGTTCGAGTGCTCGGGCAGCCTCGCAGAGACTTTACACTGATGCCCTACACGCACATCGATAGTTCTAACAGGCAATATGCGTATGGCAAGTCCGAACTAAGAGTATAGCGAGGCCGGACCTGCGCCTCGCGAGCATGAGCAAGAAGGGCATCCGCGAGGAGCAGACCGAGCTTCATGTACTCATCCTTCGATAGGAAGCCTTTCGATGTGATGCCGCTGAGCGATTTCCATATCTTGCGCACGCAGCCCTGTCCGGAGTAACAACACACTAAACCACTCGGTGCCGAGGTGTCGGGTGCACACTAGAAACAAGGAGCTGAAATTGCGCGAACGCACGACACGTGACCTACTTGTGCGAAGATGCGGAAATATTCTCTACTCGCGAGAAACTAAAGTACGTTACGAGTTTTCCTCCCAGGTGCTTAAGATTCTGAAGTTCATGCCTTATCTCACGAAGCGCCCGCAGGTTGTGAAAGTGAACTTGTAAGCAAAGCTACACGCGCACGGTAACCGTGTTCGCGGCTTCAGAGGAGTTCAAGGAATGGTGAACCCCCAAGCCCGAACGCAAGCTTGCTGAGACCCTGCGGCTTGAGCTTGCTGAGACCCTGCGGCTTGAGCTCTGATCGAACACCGCGCTATCAGAGCAAATCGTTGTCTCAATCCGTTAGTGTGAGTTTGATGGCAGGGAACAATACCCCTTAATCACACAATAGAGGGCACACCTTGACGTTCAAACTATTTCGCGCTATACTGTTTCCAGGGGAAAGCGTCTCTGGCTGCACTTGAAGTCCTAAGAGCCGCATGCCACCAACAGCTTCGGGAAAAACAACGTAACAGCCTAGCCGAGTTGTCGTAGCGCCTAAAATGTCTCGAAGGCGAGCTCATTTCGCAGCTCAAAGCAGTGCGGCAAGCGTTAGAAGCGCGCTTGGTATGCGACAAGTGGGGAAGTTCAGTGCCGCGTCTTCAAGTTCGTAGGTCCGTAAGAAAACCCACTGTTTGAATCGCCGAAGAAATTTAGTCATGTTTACTTGCCCAGTCGGCAACGGTCCAATGCGTAACAGCATGGCTAACCGTAAAGCAGAGTTTCTCAGTAGCCAACACACAGTTCTGAAATATGTCAGGGCTGCCGGTGGACTCATTTCGTTGCAACAGTAATTACACCCAACATTATTCCCGAAGATGACTGAAGAGTTGTGTAAAAGATGTGTGAGGAGATCGCGAAGCTCAAGTTGAAGTTTCCAGCTATGCGATTTCATGTCACAGGAATGATGGTATTCAAGTCGGACAGAGTATTAAATTCTCACAACTGTATAAACGTTGCGTTGACGCTAGTTTCTTAACTGTTTCTTATATGCCTTATAAATTTGTTATAATTTGTTATAAATTGTTATAAATTATTATAAATTATTATATATTATTCCCCTCCATTATCAATCTTATTAGTTATTTTATACAGAAGGAACTGCGAACTCCTAGGCCTAAGTGCGATTCTATGGTTTGGTGTCACGTCACGTCACGGTGCGCGCGGTGCGTCGCAACCGCAGGATTACAGTATGACAGTGAATCCGTATTAAGTTAGTTCAACGGCATGCTATTATTAGAAATATGAATGTGGGGTGCAGGAGTACTATTATTGTTTTAAAAGGTGCATCGACCTGTCGGGAGGGTTTTCTATATCTCCATACATACACGTGGGAAATGTACGACATCCCTAAGTAACATAGGCTTTGCCACGTGTATATCGAGTTATGTGAAAAACCCTCCCGATAGATCGATCGGTCTCCTAAAAACTAACTACTCTGGTATAAAATTTACAAGGTTGTTATAAATAAATACGGTATTACGCTCGAGATTCTTCTGAGATGCCAATCGCACTGCTCTACTGTATTTATTGAAGCTAGTAGCTTTTCTGAGCGGTACAGATTAAAACTTTAAATTGCCATGTGACATAGATCAGCATGTCATTCGCGATCGTGATAAATTAAATACGATGCAAAATGAAGACCTGCCGAGTATCTGTCATCTCGTATAAAAGAGTGTTCATTACACATGAAATACGCCGTACGGTTGTCTGCACTTTTTATTTCGTTCACTGCGATATATACCGTATGATGCTGACGAGTTTATATTTTGACGACTCCGAGAATAAAATAAAGGGTAATACTACAGACGCTGGATTTCAGCCTGGTATGACACAATTCCCAGGTTGTCATCTCGCGATATCGAACCTCCGGTGACGTCCAGCCGTCATATACATGACCAACGGTCACTGCAAAAGTCAACCCAAAAGCGGCCGATTATAATGTTGTTCATCATGCAACGTTCATAATATTTGTACAATTCCTCTTCCACTTTTACAATTGCATGATGCATGCCGCTACTCAGGAGGCGCCAGTTGTCGCCTGCAACAAGATAATCGCTTTTGAAGATATTCGCTATGATATTCACACACGTGTTATTGATTTCTTCGACGTTTTTGCCGCACTGCAGAACACCACGCGCAAGAAAGCGACGAACAACATGCAGTACTTCCGAAAAAAAGGCGACTATCCCGCAGTTGCAAATGTTTTTTCGCAACAAAAGTACCACAAGTGGGAATTTAACAGCGCAAAGGGCCGTGGGGGGTCCTTGGTTGTCTCCAGCGACGATATTCCAGCCCTGCTGGCAGAGTTCACAGCGATGTTCACCGCTGGAAAAAAGAAAAGTCTGGAAACTCAGTCTCGCTTGAACAATATTGCTTTTTTCCGTTGTACTTGTCTTCCTAAAATGCTTCAAGCTTTCAACGTTGTTGCCAGCCCCACACCCTCTGCACCCTCTGGACCTGAGCCTGGTTCTACACCTGCTGTATCGTCTGAGCCACTCAAAGTCAACTTGTCACATGCTGCGACTCCACCTACTGGCAAACGACCTACAGCTACAACCGGTCCACAGGAACAACCTCCATCTCCACAGCCCTTCCAAAATCCAACCCAGGAACATACCCCAACCCAGGAACACCCAACCCAGAAACAGACCCCAGTCGATTGCAACCTTATTGTCCAGGTTGGGGACCTTCCCTGTGAGCTTCAAGGACCTTTTTCGTTGTTGTATAATCTTCGCCAAAAAACGACTGCTCAATACAGTGGTTATCTTCCGAAATCGAAGCTGCCAAGTTTCCTGGAAGCTTTACAACTGCACACTGCGGCCTACTTTGTACAGAGAAACAAATCAACAACAAGACATCGAGCTGAGGTATGGTCTTGCCGTTGTTGGGATCGCCCATTTCGTTCTTGGAAATATCAGTCTGCAATAAGTGAATCACAACGAGAATCCCAAACTACTGTTATGTGTGCGTGTCCAACATACTTTCGCTGCACCCCCTGTAACAAATCAGAGCTCATTACGTTCAGAAGCGTGTGTCCTACAGTGGATATAGCTGAGGAGTTCCTCATTATCGAAACATCCTTCCAGCATGAGCGTCATACGCCTGGTACCCTTCAAGATTTGTGCACTATGCCTTTGATCGAGAGTGTACAGTAATCACTCAGTAATAAGAAAACCCGCCAATAAGAAAGTAGCCAGCTTTTTTGATTTCTTCACAATATTTAACACATAACACTCCATATCTAAGATCTCTATATAAATAAGAAAGTTGCTAGGCTGACCTAAAATTCCTGTTTTCTTAAAATCGAGTGTTTACTGTACGCGAAGAGCTCGTGCAAATTTGTAAGCTCCACACCAAATCTTACTTCAATATAAAAAGATGTTTACGTTTTTGGCTAAAGACAGTATTTTTTCCATCAAGGGGCTTCTCTACTTTTTCAATACGACGGCGAAAACGACAGGCGCTTTATTCCTTCTCCCCGAACCATCTCCAACGCACTGACTGCCGCTGCTGAAGCCACCCGATATTCCAATGTCGATCAGAAGTCTTGCTTATTGTACCTGGGCAACGTCGCGAACCAAACAGAGAACTTAATAACAACTCGTCCACCCGAGTTGAGTTGGGTTTTCAGAGCAAATGGCTTGCAACAATGTTCGTATATTTATGACTTCCTCTCTGACACCCTTCGCTGCTCCATTTTCGTGACCAACGAGACAACCCTTTTCCTCCACAGCACGATCCCAATTTCTGTCGCTGGCTCCTTGGGTACCGTGGTGAACTCTATGTCCCACGAGATCTTATCACCTTATCCCGCCACAGTAGGTGGCCGTGTGCAACAACCTTGCACTTTTGCATCAGGTGCTGAAGGTGCTGAACAAGTTCCTGAAAAAGGTAAGCATTTTTCTTGTGAATAACCTACTTGTATGCCGTGTACCACAAGGCACACCTCGGAGTGGGGTTAGAGGTGGGAATATGTACCCTTGGGTGCCCTAGAGGAGGGCACCCTTGAAAGTGGAGGCAGGGGAAATTTTCATGGGTACTGTACACTACTTACAGGCCGTGTCCCTCAAAGTACACCTCGGAGTGGGGTTACAGGTGGGTACATGTACCCTTTAGTGCCCTACAGGAGGACACGCTTGAAAGTGGAGGGAGGGGTAATTTTCTTGGGTACCCTACTTGCAGGCCGTGTGGGAACCTCACCTGTGTTCGGGGTTGTTTCTTCTTCTTCCAGGCATGCCTTCAGAAGCAAAGCCTCCTCCAGAGCCACAAGCTCATGAACCCCCACAACCCACAGCCCCGCCGCAAAGTACTACTACACCTGCAGACACCACCTCCCAAGTATATCCCCGACTTCCACTATCAGTCCAGCGTCCTGAAACTGGCTTGTTCTCAACAGGAGTTGGGTTGGAAGCCATGCTTTCAAATACAGACGTTCAGAACGTCATCAACAACGTTCTCAAACTCACTCCATACTTCCAACAACACTCGAACTTTATGGTGATGGACCACCATTCTTTCATCAAAACCATGCGTGACACCCGACCGAGACCAAGCGGGGAATGGCCACCTCTTCGAGCTCGTTTACACGGCGAGTTGTTGTATGCATTTCTTTGTGAGGGTGGGCACACCAGTACATCCTTGCCATCCTTGCCAGGGCACTGGAGACTTGCAATATTTGAAGGCAAAGTCACGAAAACTGCGATGATATTCGACCCACTTGGGCCCCATAACCTTTCCTCCGACATCTCCGACGCCCTGCAAGTGTGCTTCAACCACTCTCATCAACAATGGTCGACGAATGTTCTTCCTTGCCACTTTCAACTCGACAACTACAATTGTGGTCTTTGGTGCTTGGAAATGGCTTATGTGATAGGCATTACAGTTCACACAAACACTGAACTTATGACAGACTTTGTGCAATTTATTAATGCAACGTGGTGTCCTGGTGTTCATGTATGCAACTTGTGTCGACATGCCTCCGACTTCCCCTCCTCCTCAGTTGCCAACACGTCCTACATCGCTCAAACCCGTAAAAACTTATGTGAACGTCTATCTGGGACTTACCCCCGCGTGAGCTGCTTGCGGTGTGGTGAATCCAACATCTCAACGGCGCCTTTCCTGCTGGTTTTGTTTCACTACCTTAGGTCCGCCAGAGTCCCACCGTCTCACACCCTCTCCTTCTACAACTACTCCTACTACTAATACTCCTGTTGCACCTACTACTGCTCCACCATCTCCTTGACTCCTTCTCCCACTCCTACCACCACTCCCACGAGTACTCCCACTCCCACCACTCCCTTCACTCCAACAATCCCCGTTGACATGCCAACCCACACCACCTCCTCCACAACACCCAATATCGACACAACCCCTCCCACTATATCGACCACAGACTCCTTGCTTGAAGCGCGTGATACTCTTCTTCAACATGGATATAAGCCACTTGTATCATCGACAATGTTATTGGTTACGACGCGGTCGCAGCGACGCCTGCTTAAGCGGTTCGGTGAAATAGTTGGCTTGGACGCCACATATAGGACTAATATGTGGGGGATTTCTTTGTACCTCCTAACTGTTATCAACGCTCAGGGCAAAAGCCAAATAGCAGGGTACTTCTTACCTGCTGCAGAGTCCACTTCCGCCTTAATTGAGGTGCTCTTGCATGTCAAACAATTGGTACCTGAGTGGACACCCAAAGTGTTTCTTAGTGATAAAGACGACGCAGAGATAGGAGCAGTCAACGCAGTGTTCCCTAATGCCACTGTTATCTTATGCGACTTTCACGCCAAACAAGCCTGGGGAAGGTGGCTTAAGACGTCCTCGCACGGTGTCAACGTGGAGGACCAGCAGGCAGTGCTCCGTTTATTATCGAGTATATCACTGGCACCAACTCTAGCGTCTATGCGCGCACGTATTCGAAACTTGGAGGAACTCGAGGCATACAAGTCCAATATTCAACTGCAACGGTGTGTTCTATCGACTTCACACACACTCGACTTCACACCAACTCACTGACTCCTATATTTATTTATTTTTTGGTTAACTTTCTCCCTAACTTGACCTCACATACCGACAGGTGGTGGCAAAACGAGTGGAAGGTTTGTCTCAAGTTGTGGTGTATGGCATACCGTAAAGACAAATACACCCGTGACTTGAAGACCAACAACCACACGGAGACACTGAACCGAGTGATAAAAGAGCTACTGGCTTTACGACTGGACATACGTCTAGACTCTCTTCTTCTATATATGATAGAAGTGGTGGCGCCAGAGCTAGAAGGGAAACACCGACTGGACCAAGCCCGCCAAAATATCGATATTTCGAGGATAAAGGGGGCCCAACAATTCGTGCAGAAGCCACTAACTGAGCTGGAGAAAACCAACGGTCTGACTGCGAAGAGAGCCACAAATCAAATGCCTCAGGAATAGGATCTTGTTGTCTGTTTGTTGAATCTTGCGCGCTAGAAGGATTTGGCGCGTTACTTTCTGCGTGTGCGTTTGGAGTAGCGCGTTGCCTTGGGAATCCTATCGCTGCTTGCTGGATTAGTTTCACAGAGATTGCGAGGCCTTGTCGTTTAGCAGTAGAGCACGCGAGATCCCATACAGCACTTCTACTATTGCGCAATACCGGTGTTAAGGCTTCAAGATGCGAAATGCGCGAAGGCAACTCAGATCCTTTGGAACAAGCGAGATCCATAAAAACATGGGCGCCAAGCACGTACTTCTGTGCCTGACGCCCTGAGAAACTCAAACCTAAAGAGGCAGCGCGCTCTGTGACATAATCGTGTATAGTGGAGACTTGGCGCTCTTCTCCTTTAGAGTCGCAAAGATTCAAAGGCAGATGGAAAGTCGCAATTGCGAACAACGCGAAGCAAACAGAGGACAGTGAGGTCACAGTAAGGCGTTTTTCAATCTTATTCGCTGTGGTCTCTAACAAGATGCCGGTTTGCAGGTTCTCGTTAGGAGGCAACTCTCGCAAAGTTTTCCTAACATTAGCGCGCATACTAGCAACAGTCTTGTTTTTAGGCATCGTTAAAAAAAAAACAGTTCGCCTTGCAAGGCGGAGCAGGGTCAAACCGTGGAAGCTCGTGGTTAACCTAGGTGGTGAGTGGTGATTATAGTCAACGCAAAGGTGATCACACGGAATTCGAATCTGAAATGACTATGACGTCAACAGCCGCCATCGCCAAGATCATGGTCATGACTCAGGTTCGATATCGCGAGATGACAACCTGGGAATTGTGTCATACCAGGCTGAAATCCAGCGTCTGTAGTATTACCCTAAAATAAATAGTATATGGAGACAAAACGTTGTACGTCGGCCGACTCACGATTGTCACCAGTTTATAGGGGGTACGTGAACGTACAGGTGGGGGAAAATCAATATATTAGGTTGGTGGCCATTCAATTGAAGTAGACATGTATTGACGATAGTGGTATTAATCATACCCACGCATTGGTTCCAATGTATAAAAATGTATTGTACACGAGGATGGGAGGCATATTTTCAGCATTTAGATAGGATGTTGATTATGGGTCATGTGAAATTCGGCCTACATGTTACGGTGATTTGGACTAATATATGATAGTTAGATTGGTTACAATTCCAAGTTCACGTCCAAGTGCTGAATTTTTATCAAAATTCGGTATTTGCAACCAATAGTGTTATTTGAAGCATAGTAGCAAATATTTTCAAATTTGATGTCTCAACCCCCTTCGAGCCGGCCTCAGCCAACCCCGCAGTGGGCGCCAGGATGAGCCACGACGGGGGCGCGGAAGCCCAATCTCACCCTCAAAAATTAAAAGGCCAAACCACCTGCGAGGCTCAAACAGCCCAGTTGTTCTCCCTTTCATAGAATAAAAATTAATAGATAGTAAGGCCGATTCCCCTACGGACACGGCCACCCCGGTCCGCCCCCCACCCCCCAAAAAAATGTGGGAAGCAACTTGATTTCCACCGGACTCGGCCAGCCCATACCACTGACGTTCATGACAGTGTCATCAACTTTCATTGTCGAAGCTCTCAGCTCAACGCTTTTCAGACTGCGTTTTATGTCATGTCATGTCATACGTTTTTGTGTCGTTAGCGATATAACAAATCATAAGCAATAACAAATCGTTAGCTACCGGTAGCCGTCAGATCGTTTTGCCATACTTAAGCCTCTGCGCCATACACCCATACTTAAGGCTACCGGTGTTAGGGGCTTAGCTACCGGTGGCCGTCGATTTAGGCCTGTGCTACACCGGCGGGATTTTGGTACACTGTCGAGAAGCAAATAAGATTCGTTTCGCCGGGTCATACAGTCTCCATATGACCCGGCGATCATTTTCAGACGAGTTATTAAATCTATAAATCACAGTCCGCGCGATCATATTAAAATCGACATTCGCCTGATCGAACGTGCGAAACGACTTAAAAAGGAATATTTCGGGCAAACGCGCGTCGGTCCGACGTGGACAACATCATAAAAACGTGCTCGTGTGTACAGATCGCGTCCGCGTCGTTTGAAAAATATAAATGCAGATTTTCCACGTCGAAAACTAGACGACCCGATCTTGAACAGTGTCTGTGATTGGAAAATGCAGCATATTCTAGTCCCGCGATACACGATCTTCGCACCCCAGCTAGCCGGTGGTCTCTCTGAACCGTTCCCGTTTTTTTGATCTGATGATCCAGGATTTGTCGCAGGCGACATTTGGGTGACATTTGGTGCAAATGTTGTCCAACCGTGATTTCATATAACGATTTCGAGGTCCCAAATGTTGGACGATTATTTGCTTTTTGGCATTTCACAAATAATGACTTCGCATGACCTCGCATGACATCGCCGGATGACAGTCGCGACAGGAGCCAATGAAATCGCTGCGATCAACACATTTGCTTTCCCAAGTTTCGGTGTAGCACAGGCCTTAAAGCATTAACACTGATCCCCCCCTCGATCCTCGCCAAAAAGAATTATCTCCGTCAGATCGATGGTCGCCGATCGACAGTCAAGGGTTCGAACAAAGGTTTAATTCATATTTTATTCGGTTTACCTCATATTTTATATTTTATATTATAATAATAATTATTCAGACGACATTCTGTCGATATATTTATAAATATATGTAAATATATATACAAACATATCTGCGATTGAAATTTTGTTTGCAGCTTTCATCTCAACGACGCAAATTGATTTCATCCACCAGCGTCACGCAAAAGAGCGTCACGCAAAAGAGCGTCACGCAAAAGAGCGTCACGCAAAGCTAGGCTATAAACTACTACACTATACGTCTCCCAAAGCTAGGCTGTAAACTACTACACTATACGTGACGCAAAAAGCGTGACGCAAAAGAGCGTGACGCAAAGCAATGTTCGTTCTGTAATAGCTGGTTTCTGCGAAATCAAACCTCTAAAAATTTATAGGGGGTACGTGAACGTACAGGTGGGGAAAAATCCAAATTCCTCAATTCTAAATTTTGCATTGTTACCATCAAATTGTGAGTGAACGCGGAGGTGCAATAAGGAATGTTGTGAAGTATTGAATAACAAATGTTGAGAAAAGCAAGTGGCATTGGCAATGAACAGACGGGTATTAATTGGGATACTTACGGAATCAAGATATCGCTATGTTGTCCAACCATATTGACACTGTTAATATAAAGGTCAGGGTGAATATAATTTGGAAGCATAATTGGAATGTAATGTTATTAATTAAAACAAAGTACCGAATAAAGGAATAGTATAGTTGTAATCTCAGATTTAAGGGCACATTAACAATAACAAGCAAGATAAATAGTTGGGACATTTGAAGACATTTGAAGCATTCACCAATTGGCATATTTAATGTCAAGGCTAGGATTTGGAAATTAAGGTTACCTTATTAAGAAAATACTCTGGTGAGATTTGAGGGTTGGGAATGTAGCTAGTAAAACTAAAATGTTATCTATTTACTACAGGTCATTAAGATATCGAATGCAGGATTCCTCCGTTGACACCCTTTTCTCGCAACTTCTGGAGAGCGGGAGGAATGTTTGTTTGAAGATGTGGGAACTCCTGGATCTTTGCATCCAATGATGTGATAGCAAGTCTTCTGACCCTCAGCTCTTCAACACGAAGTGATTTCAGGAAGTTATCCTGATCGATTGCATGTCCTCCGAAGTGAGGTCCAAAGAGAGGATTGTTGTGTTTGTCAGTACGAAACGATTTGAAAAAAGGCAGTGCACTGCTAGGTGTGGCTGACATGTTTGAACCTGCCAAGCGGTATGATACAATCTGATTTTTTAGGATGTGAGTGAGGTTGCCATCCCTCCAGATTACAGCATACAATTTCTCGTCGACGACACGCTTGAGGTCAAGACTATCTCTGAGGGCTCTGGCTTTCTGAATTGTTGAAAGCTTAGAGAACGGTATGACCACACCAAAAGCCGGAATGTCTCTGGCGCCACCTGTAAACCAAAGGAGCAAAATAGAAGGATATCAAGGTAACATGGTTAATGTGATGTCAAGGATGGGAATTATTACATGGAAACAAATCACAAAATCGAAAATAACAAACTCACCTTCTGAGAAAAACATGCGAATCGTTTGCCCTTCATATCCGACTGGAATTGGGTGCCCAGCTGGGTTTTGCGAAGTGTGAGGATGTTGAGCAAGTAAAGTTTCAATCTCTTTTGGTGCATGGTTTTATATATATATATAACAGGATGAATGAGATAAGTGATTGCATATTAATAAATACAAAACTAGGCGAATGATAATAGCTAAGCGAAATTTACCTTAAGGGGCCAACGCCAATGTCCTTTTTGAGGAATAATGACATCGGTCTAGGTTTTTTGGCCAATCTCATAGGAATAGATGGGTTGCCGAGTCTTCGATTCTCTTTATTCTTTGCTGAATTTGCAATTTTTTGCAGTGGAAGAGCAAACTGGTGTTGATTGCAGCCGTGTTTTTCATGATATGGAAGAGGTAGCACCTGAAAGCAAAAAATGGTCAAGATTGAGTTTGATGAAGAATGTGAAAATGAAAGACAAGGCAATTTGGAATAATATGTTAGTGAGCATACCTCGCCCGCAATGGTTGGTGGCTTCACCCCCAGCAAGTCAGGATGGATATTGATGTTGAATGAGGTGCATGTTTTTGACTCCTTTAAGCCATCTACCAACACCAAAGTCCCGAAAGCTCGATACGAAGTATTAGTCCTTGAAGAGCTTCGTGCAAAGGGCTTGTTAAAACCCTCTGGTGCAAACGGATTGCCATCAGCAATAGACGCGCTGACAATAGTCAATTCTGTTGCAATGAGTTGTCGATGTGCAGCAAGTGCAAGGAGACGGACATCTATTGAAGCCACTTCATTGGCCATCCGAGTGCTGTTGTTACCAGCTCTGCAAGCGCGAGATGTGGTGTTTAAGCACTCAACAGCATGCCTTGGTCCAGCACCTGTCGACCTCCCCAAACAAAATCAAACAACAGGCTGTATGGATGGAGTATTAGTCAATATAGTCTACAATGTAACAATCCAAGATTTGAAAAATTATTCACATTGCAGGGACATGAATCAGGAGTGCATTTGAAGCCAAGCTTGAAACAACTTACCAGGGAATGCTCTGTTGAGTGTTTGCTCATGCCCAAGTAGTTCCAACAAGGTCATGTCAGCAAAGGTATCATCGAATGAGATGGTTGAGTCCTCGTTTTGAGTAAGTCCGATTAGCATACACACGTGGTCCACTGGACTTGTGAGTGGATCTAGTCGAACTGGCCAGAGGTTTTTTACTGTGCACTCTTCCTGGTTGTCCTTGGTGTCCCATATTCTCAGGTTAGCCTCATTATCCCAGAGATGTACCTGTGAAGTCAAATTGTTGAATGAGTGGCAAATTAGTTGTTATTTGATTATATTAAGCCAAGTAGGATATGGACACGGTCAACAGCTGTAATGAACACAGTATGACACATCTTGGTCCAACGATATTAATACTCTTAGAGCAAATCACAGGTGGTCTGAATGAAAACAGTCAATGCATGGCAATAAACACGGTTAGTGTAGTCACGTGGAATGATTGGTGGGCACATCGATTGGCATCCTTGAGTGCAAAACGACTACCAACCTGACTCAGTGGGTTGTGTTAGGAGTGAGTGTTGAGTTAGTAAACTACAACTCACCTTGAGAGGGCGCTCCTGCCAACTTTCATATGGCACAATTAATGGTTCATCAAATTTTCGTACATTTATTCGTACATTAAGAGTGGCAGAGGCGCGGGTGCTTGCGAAGCAAATAATCCCACTGCCGTCTACGAAATTGATACGGTAAACAGCTCTGGTGGTTTCAGGATCTGTACACAACAGTACAAAAACATTAGTTTATTCGATGATGATAGTGACAAACTTGAAATTGAAATCAAGGACGTGATTGTCTGATTGAAGGAATACCTTGTGCGTTGTAAAATGGATATACATTATTCATGGCGTACTCGACATTTGGCTGGTAGGTTAAATGGCCAGATGTGCCAAGTCCAAGTAGCAGTACCCTTGAATCCAGAGTAATATGAGACCACTTTTGACGTGGTGGTGTATCGTTGTGCGCTATTAAAAGACCAAGTTTCTTCCCAAGAATTTGAGTAGAGGACATGTACACAGGATTTGCATTCACCCATTCGTTGAGGAGATCGAACTCAGTGACGAGACAAGGACCTCCCTTCCTTATCTTTCCTTTGGTGGATATTGTCGCTCGATCGCCAAGGGCCTGGAAGTTTTGGATACGTACGTTGGCCTTGGTCACCAAAAGTGGGTCTAAGACATTTAAAGCTTGGGCTAGTATCTCTGATTCCTCAGGCATTATCAGCACTCAACGTTGACAAGGATACTGCACACCATAAAGCACAATGACAAAATTAGCAGGTTGTAAATAAATGATAAAATTCAAGTGAACATATCGGTAATAATATTAATGGTAATTTAGTTGAATTCACTCACCTATAAGATAATGGGCTTCAAATTATTGAATGAATTGCGGCAATTTACCGGCAAGTCATCATTCCACCATCGTTGATCCCGATAAGCGAGGACATGTTATCTAGTAGGGCTTGGTGAGCCCTACTGATCACAAGACAAGCTTGCTGTCCATCCTTTACCACAGGAAGACGTGTGGGCTTTCCTCATCACAGGAACGCTGGTGCCTCGGACAGGTGCTTAAGCACTCATCCAAAAACAGGCTTGATGGGCCAACAATGTATAAAATGGTGGGGGTCCACCACACAAAGTGGGTGGACAATCCTCATCCACATAGTGGCTTATCCTCATCCACAGGATAGTTAGTGGGCCATCTTTATCTCCAAGACTGGCTTGTTGGTCATCCTTTACCACAGGAAGACGTGTGGGCCTCCTCATCCACAGGAACGCCGGTGGGCCTTTGGACAGGTGCTTAAGCCCTATCCAAAAACAGGCTTGATGGGCCAACAATGTATAAAATGGTGGGGGTCCACCACACAAAGTGGGTGGACAATCCTCATCCACATAGTGGCTTATCCTCATCCACAGGATAGTTAGCGGGCCATCTTTATCTCCAAGACTGGCTTGTTGGTCACCCTTTACCACAGGAAGATGTGTGGGCCTCCTCATCCACAGGAACGCTGGTGGGCCTTTAGACAGGTGCTTAAGCCCTATCCAAAAACAGGCTTGATGGGCCAACAATGTATAAAATGGTGGGGGTCCACCACACAAAGTGGGTGGACAACCCACATCCACATAGTGGCTTATCCTCATCCACAGGATAGTTAGTGGGCCATCTTTATCTCCAAGACTGGCTTGTTGGTCATCCTTTACCACAGGAAGACGTGTGGGTCTCCTCATCCACAGGAACGCTGGTGGGCCTTTGGACAGGTGCTTAAGCCCTATCCAAAAACAGGCTTGATGGGCCAACAATGTATAAAATGGTGGGGGTCCACCACACAAAGTGGGTGGACAATCCTCATCCACATAGTGGCTTATCCTCATCCACAGGATAGTTAGTGGGCCATCTTTAGCTGCAAGACCGGCTTGTTGGTCTTCCTTTACCACAGGAAGACGTGTGGGTCTCCTCATCCACAGGAACGCTGGTGGACCTTTGGACAGGTGCTTAAGCCCTATCCAAAAACAGGCTTGATGGGCCAACAATGTACAAAATGGTGGGGGTCCACCACACAAAGTGGGTGGACAATCCTCATCCACATAGTGGCTTATCCTCATCCACAGGATAGTTAGTGGGCCATCTTTATCTCCAAGACTGGCTTGTTGGTCATCCTTTACCACAAAAAGACGTGTGGGACCTCCTCATCCCAGGAACGCTGGTTGGCCTTGGACACGAAGTGGGTGGACAATCTTCATCCACATAGTGGACTATCCTCATCCACAGGAAAGTTAGTGGGCCGTATTATCTCCAAGACTAGTTTGTTGGAATCTTTTACCACAGGAAGACGTTGGGCCCTCCTCATCACAGGAATGTTCCATTTGAATGCAGATACAGGATGTATAATGTCCTGAAGAAGTTTTTTGTACAAAATGTTTCATAACAGCTACCAAGTTATTAAACATCACCATTGGCTACATTCACTTTAATTCCTTGGAGCTCAATGTTTGTGTTATTGTGACGTGTACAGCAATTCATGACCGTGGTCGTTAAACTTTGCAATTAATTGTTGATTTCAAGGTTTTTTTGTTGAAAATGTCGTGCGAACTACAATGAGGATAAAGTGTACAAATAGAAAAGTTGGGTCGGGTCTGGACCCATTGGAAAAGGAATTTCCCTAAATGTTTGATGGTTATAATTGTCTACAAGCACCCATGAATGATCATGCTTTACAGAAATGTAGAAATGAGATCCAGTATAATGCGCAACTCCTGTCAAATCATATCTATGTGCATAACCATTGGCCAGATTCAATATATTTCAGTTGCAGATGGGATGATGTTTACATTTGGAGTGTTGCTTCTGATGGTTGCAACATTAATGATGATAGAAGTTGGTGGGGAATTTATCTGTTGGTAAACGTGTTCGGTTTTGGACAAATTGTCTGCGACATCAGTTATCGCTAAATTGTCTGTAAGGGTTTCGCTGACAAGGGATACACACCGTGAACATGTGAAAACACGGGGATGTTTTGTGTCCAATTCGATCAACTTGAAAGGATCTACGTGATCACATTTGAATAAATGACGGTACGTGTATAAGATATTTGAACACCATGAATGTGGACTCCAGGGACAAGCAAATGTAACCTTAGTTTTTTCAACATTGCAAGCAGTGCATTTGTAATGCTGTTGGATATGTAGGGCTACAATGTCAGAAGATTTTGAATAAATTGTTCTAAGGGTGGCATGTAATGACCCAAAGGATCCATTGGCCCCTGCTTCATGCAAGGTGAGTTGATGTCGTAATTTATTCCTAGAAGAAGAAATATCTTTGGCAATTCCTCGATATCGAGCCCATAAACTATCATACACTAATTGAGTAAGGGTGTGATCCGTTGACGAAAATATGTATTTGGTAGATAGATGATATAACCATTCGATGCATGGATCAATGAAGCAGGAGTTGGCTTCCCAAGGAATGTGCACCATTGATGTATTGACTGGTAATAAAGTATTTACAGGGACAATCGATGTAGTAGACGACATTTCTGCAGGATTACCATTTGTATTTATATTTTCTACAGCAATAGGTGTTTTAGTATACACCAAGATGTATGCGTCTTTTGCCAAACTTGATAGTGTAATGTGAGACACATTGTGATCGTCACATTGTAACCAACCTCCATTTTGCTGGACAATACAAGTTGTATAGTGTCCAGAAGAAACATTGTTACCGAAATGCTTGACCACTCCTATTAATTTATAGGTTACATCTTGTGATGTAACTTTGAGGTCTTTTGAGGTCAATGTTTGTGTAATTGAGACGTGTATAGGCAATTTTTTACCATGGTTATCATATTTTGCAATCAATATGACTAAAGTTTTTGGCAGTTGTTCAATAGTTTTAAGTTGCATGTTATTATTACTGTTTATGTTGCACACTGGGCATTGCCAAAGAATGTTGGTACAACCTAGAGCATGATTAATACAAGCTTTCAAGGATATATTAGGCTTAGATGTAGGTACATTTAAAATGAAATTTGTATCTTGAATTGAATTATGTACATGCCCGGTACAAGGATGATTTGTACACCTTTGTGTATATTTGTACGTTCCTTGAAATGATGTTTTTGGTAAGCTAGGATGAAGTAAATTGAGTAGTTTTACCAAGAATTCTCCTGCATCATGTTGAGATGAGTTGTTGTATTGTGGAATTAATCGTCGAATATTAAATAAACATGATTCAGGTTGAGCGGAAACGCCTGTTGATATTTGAGTTGACAAGGAATGAAAAGACAAAATTAGCTTACGAATGGTGTCACTTGTTTGAGTGGTGGATGCAAATTGATTTAGGTAACCAGGAACTTTTGTCAATATGTGCATCACTGCAGAAAAGTAGCATGTGTTTCCAAGGTTTGGAATTCCACTAATTGATACACTATTATTTGATACAGCAGTGTGCTGTTTGAGTGGAATTTTGGGAGACACCTTGGAAGGTTTTTTAGAATCTACAGATATATATTCTGTGGTGACAAACACCATTGGTGTATCAATGTAAACATCAACGTGTTTGTCTTTTAGACAAGCTAATCTCTCATACTCTAGTTGGATTGATTTTCTCATAGAAGCGTGCCGATTTGAGGCGAAATGAAAGTTAAGTAAGGGGCTTATCAAAAACACATTCTCAATGGATTGTGCCCGTGATATTGCGACATATTCCAAACCTGGGGCAAAGCATTGTTTCTCATTCTCAGTGGGACACACGACTAATCCTTGTTTTGCAGTTAATCCTTGGCGTTTGTGTATGGTTATACAATGAGCTGTCTTCAACTTTAGTTGTTTACGTACATACTTTTTTGATAGCTTTGACCGACTTGCCTCAGCGACAAATGGCACAATTCTGGGGATTGTTAAACTGACTGACTCTCCTTGATAACCCCATCCATCTCCGCCATCCATTTGTACAAACACAATTGGGATTTCGTAGTTATCCTTGATAGCATCTGTTACTGATGGCATATTTTTTTCATATGGTTTTCCTGAGAAACCAAAACCAACTACAGTGCCCTGGGCGCCGTTGTACAGTCCTAGTTGTGTTCCTGAATTGCTTGTACTCATCACTCTACTTCCGATGGCTAAATCAAGATGCACATCTTGTACATCATTATGGTCTGGCAAAACTTTAGACGTGCTTTTAGAAATTTTGGACAACTCATATTGTTGTTCTTCAGTTACTACATCACCATTTGACGAGTAATGCCGCGCATGTATCCTAAAGTGTGTGTTTCCCGATTTCACTAAATTTTCAAAACAAATTTTGTTGATTTCATTAACCTTATCATGAGACGCAGCAACCCACATCATTGCATCTTGAGGAGCTTTTTTTTTAGCTTCACTTACACTTCCACACAAACAATGTTTCCACAATTTTACAAATTGATCTAGTGAAGGAAGTCCTACTCGAGCCGCCTTACAGAACTCTGCTAAAAATGGCAAGGGACTTCCCTTTTTTGACTGATGTCTAACATTTTCAGTAAGCTCGATGTATGATGTAATGGAATTCCAAAATTTTTTGCCTTGCACACATGCACTATAATACTCTGGGTTGTTTGTTCTTAATGTTGGATTTTGATACACAGCTGTACCAAATGCCGGTAATTGATAAAGATCACCCAAAATGATTACATGAATTCCACCAAAAGGTAATTGTCTATCGGTGCTATTGTCCGGTGATGATTTTACAGCACACATACGTTTGTGTATATCATATAATTCAGCTAAACCAATCATGGATATTTCATCAATTATCAATAGTTTGTAATCCTTTAATTTACGCGACAAACTATCTGCTTTGTTTTGAGATAAAGGAGCAGTTATATTGCCATCCGTAGGTGTTTTTTGAAATGCGCTTTGCCATGTATACCCAAATATATTAAAGGCTGCATTGCCTGTAGGAGCTACAACTAAGGTGTTTCCATGTAAACCGCTTGTTTTGCCATATATTAGTTGTGCTTTCTTTTTAATGGTTTTTATTAGGAAACTTTTTCCAGTTCCACCTTCACCTGATATGAACATTCTAAGTTGATTGGAATTTTCACCGGTCAAGTGGGATGTCACTTTGTCATATGCACATTTTTGCATGTCAGTCATACCAGTGATCAGTTGGTCAATTGCACTTTCTTCATCTTCTTCATTTGATAATGGCACCCTTGTACCAGCTCGTATCAGTTCAAGCTCTTCATCGGTTGTCGCTCGATTATCGTTTTGTAACGAATTCAAATGAGCCTTTAAATTGTTGGCAACAAAATTAGCAAGGTAAGCTTTTTGGTTAATTGAAATGTCAGTAAATATGTTACCGAGGTTGTTTTCAAAACTGTATTGTTGTTGTGGGGTGTCAGCAAATTCGTGTTTTGAGGAACACTCAGGCTGATAATCATTTTCACAAGTATCATTTGACATGTCATGTGTCGGGGTTCCAGTTTGTTTTAAAATATCTTCACTTGCTTTTATCGTTTCTAGAGTTGATAAGACGTAGGCTGGTAGCATTTTATTTTTAATTAGTGTATCTAGTTGTTCAATGGCAGTTGTTGATACTCCGAGCATTTTTTCCTCTTGACCATTAGGCCAAATTGAATGCAAAAGCAACGTGCTGTAACAAGACTCTTCATTTGTCAAGTCAGCTGGATAGTATGGACATAACGAAATAACCTTAGGCTTATTATAAGGAGTGAACACTACGTTTGATACTCTAAACTTTTCCAATTCTGATGGAATACCTTCACCTGACATATTTATTAAGAGAGGATTTTCTTTGACATGATTATCACTTGGATACTTTTTGGGATTATATTCTCGAAATGAGAAGTACGTCAACAATTGGTGAAATGTAATTTTTGCAACCACCGACTGTATTTTGTTGTTTAACAAATTTGGTGTAAGCTTGTCGCCGTCCTTTTTGTGTAGAAGGGGACATATCAATCGCAGACTCTTGTTTGTGCATTTCACTTAGTTTAGTTTCATCCGTGATGACTGATGCTGGGATTTGATGTTGTTTAGCTGTGTTAATACTAAGGACTCCTCTGGAACATTGTACAAAAGGAAGACGGAGTAGTGTCCAACAAGCTTGCATCGCACCTACTTGGGTAGATTCAACAAGAGCATTTGCAACGGTAGATAACCGTTGTTTGTCTGTGATATTATTGCTTCTAATGATCAAGGTGGCTACCTTTCTGGTAACAAGGTTACGAAGTACAACTGAATCTGGTGCCTCTGCTTTAGAACAGTAAGATGCACAATATTCTGCAGCACCGACATCGTTATCAATATATTTTATATCCATGTTGCCGCCAGCAGCAATCGCTAGTAGTGGATTGATAATGTAATTATTCAACCAAAGATTATTTCGGGGTGGGTGTACATGCACACGCTTTCTACCTCTCCCATCCTTTTCTTCCACAATTGTGGCAGAATGAGGGTTTGTTTTGCGACATATCCAACCCAAGGATGAAAATCCAAAACGACAAACCTTGTTAAAAGACCTTGTGCTATATTTAAAGCAAGTTTGGGTGCATCTATGCATTTGATTAGCAATTTGTAACCGGCGATACCATATTTGTACCAATTTCCGACCGATACCAGTTTTCACAGTTTCATATGTGGAAGTAATTTTTTGAGGAGATGTTGTTTGTGTGCCAGTAGGAATGCTTTGTTGAATGGTAGTGCCATCATGTGTGTCTGGTATGGTGTCTTTCGGTAGGGGGTCAGTTAGTAAAATTTCTGAAACATTTATGGGCACACATTGGGGTTCTGTTTTTAAAGGTAAATGAAGTGAGGAAGCGTGGTCTACATGCGGAGGTGGGTCAGATTGTGCATCAGCATTGAAATTTGTTTTTGAGGTAGGATGATTGGCCTGATTTGAGGATCGCGGTGTGTTTTCGTGAGTTGAGGGTGGTGTAAAGTCTAGTGGTATGCCATTCATATATAAATTGAATTCAGACTTACAAGGGTGATCTTGTTCTTTAAAATAACTTCGGACTGGCAACCATGATGCATGCTTTTCTTGCATTTTGTCATCATCAATGATTCCGTCATTCATTGTAAAGACATCATCGGCGTCATTTCTGTCCATTAAATTGCATGTGATAACTTTTTCAACACATCGTAACACTTCCTCTTGTTTTTCAGGGTCTTTCGATGACAAATTTGTTTTATAGATTTTGTCAATTAGGTTTGAAATCCATAACAAGCTATGACAGTGTGGCGACCCTCGCATTTGAAATTCTATTCTTCTCCACCAGTCGACAACAGTTTGTCCGAATGGTTTAGATTTAGAATGGGCAATCATTTTTTCCCATATACATTCTTGTTTTTTATAAAACAATCGACATGCCAAGGCTGGATGATCTCTGAGTAAATTTATCCTTTCTGCTTGGGGTATTTCATTTCCAAGTGTGTCATATTGTTCAGGGACTGGAATTTGTGATTGATCTCGAGAAATTGTGGAATACAATCGATTATGATGTCTGTCCGCTGGCGCAAAAGTTAAAAAGTATCGTAAAGAGCTACCCATTTGCATGAGTTTGCTACTAACCATGGATAACAACTTGCGTCTTTCGTGTTTGATATAAACAGGGGTTCCTGGCAAGCTGCGACCATATGGTACAAGTCGAGCGAGAACCATTTCAATTTGTTGCTGCAATTTTGTTTTAGTTGGCGTGGATAAGGTTGAAGCAGCTTTATTCTTCAACATATCTAATGCCCCGATTACTTGTTCAACAGTTACTTTATCGGATGTAAGTGGATCGGTGTCATCTGTGGTGGCAGGTTCATGTTCGTCTAGGTGTTCTTTGGCAGCAACAGTACTCACACCTCCTATTTTCCTGCGCATTACATATGTGTAGAAACAAAAAATATAGGTTGCACATTTTTGAAATCGTCTATCATCACCTCGTTCTAAGGTGACCTTAACAAAGTCATTATTATCAAGACCATGCATGTCACTTGGGCCACCTTGAAAGCACGTGAATACTTTCCATGCGAAGACCTTGGCTGCCATAGACACCTTGTCGCAAAGCTAGAAAACAGCTATCACATTTCTAAAACCACTGGTAACATCCATCAGACAGCTGAGCGCGCCCGTCACCTAAACCCCCCTCCTAGGCGTATGCGCACCCTCCTTCAAACCCCCCTCCTATGCGTGTGCGCACCCTCCACCTGACC